>FXXK01001828.1:0-124479 GCA_900184695.1 Betula pendula | reverse complement strand
AACTTTTAAGGGTACTTTAAAAAAAAGTAGATGAGTAAAAAAAAATATTTTTTAATTAAAATGATCATACGTCAAATATTGCCAAAATGTTTTAAATTCAAACAAATAATAGTCATGATCAAATCTCTTATTCCTATCTCCTGATCCAGACCTTGTCAATCTCTATTCTTTAGACAGGTGTCACAAATCAATTTGGAGTCGTCCACATGGCAGCCACAGCTGGAGAACCCCATCCCTTGGAAGACAAGTAATTTTCTTCGTAATTTGTACACAGTTTGGCAGGTCAACCTTGAACTCTTTGCAATCTCAAATCTGCACGCCGTTGATAATAGTCGACTGCTTCAAAGGTCTCCAACGTATGCCTTGTCTAAGTTGTCTACGCGGCGTTCTTTTTTTTAATCCTATATAAATACATGAAAGTTCATACAACACTGATACAAATTAATCACAAAGCAGACTAGAAATTGTGAAGGCAAGATAGTTTGAGAGGAAATGTATGTGACAAGACCTCTTTCTCTGTACAAAAAGTTTCCTTCCGAGCTCTCTTTGCCACCCTCTGAAGGTCCAAATTCTGGTATTTTGGTTGTCCAAGATGAAGAAGCCGAGCCTACTTGTTGTTTTGGATTGTTCAAGAGTCATGAGATCAGGGACGTACCTTTCCCTCAGAACAAAAACCTCAAGATTCGGTATACAACAAGCAATGGCCAGAGTCAACAAGTTTCTCAGTTTTACGCAACCTTCATTCCAGTTATTAATCAGCCATTATCTTCCAATCGGTACTATGCAATAAAGACACGGGGGAGCCATAAAGGGTATGCCTTTTACTGTTTTTTTTTCTCCAATATGCCACTGGTTTCTGTTCATGGCTGCTTATATCAGACACAAGTTTGAAGTTGGCTCTTTTTTCTAATCAATTAGAAAAAATAAAATAAAAAATAAAATAATAATAATTTTGTGATATGAAATTAAACTTGTCGCACTTGCATGAATTGCACTAATGACACATAGAAGGAAAGGGCTTCAAAATTACATGAGAGATCAGAGCTTGAGGCCGATCCAACTATAAGTGGTTCGGCAAAGAGTTAGGCCAACTAATTTTAGGGGTTGGCCGGTGGTGCAGGGCCGGCTATGCTTTGGCCAATTAGGTCATTGATGATGAATTGAATACCTCATCTAAGGCTCCTAATTTGTAAAGGATATAAATTTTCTAGAAATTTAGTTTGTATCCTTTGAGCACGGGAAAATTACATGTTTTTTTAATTAATGCAATTTAAAAAGTATTTGAAAAATACGTGTTTTTTACATGCTAAAAAACATGATACTTTTAGAGATTGAGTAATAAAAATTTTCCTATAGCCCAATTTGTATAAAATTTATGTACATTTGTAAAAGACCCCTAAATAAGGCATTTTGTATTATATTTGTTAAAAAAAGGGAAAATTAAAGACCTCAAGAAAAATAAAATAGAGGAGGCAATTTGACATGCTAAGACGGTTTAGAAAATAAAGTAAAAAAGAAAAAAAGATGTAGCATGTTTAAATCTTAGAAAAAATCAGACTAAAATACAACCCACTTTCTTTTTATATTTCTTTTTCCTCTTATTTTCTTTCATCACTTTTAATTTTTTGCTTCTTGTTCTATCATTCTTTATTTCTTTATTATTTTATATGTTATATTTATTTTCAGACGTAGTTAAGATTTTAGTTGGTCGTTGTTACGAGTGTGTAGTTATTTTTAGTACACAACTAATTAAATCTTACTTACAATCGTTTATTTTACAATTAAGAAAGATAAAATATATTAGTAATATTATTTATGAAAAATAATATATTAACAAAAATTAGACAAATTTTGTTAGTAATTTTAAATCTCCAAAAGGTAAAAGAATGATTTTTAAAATAATTTTTTAATATTTAGTATAAAAATTTATTATGTTAATATTTTAAAATTAAAAAATGTCTCATCATAACTTTTTGTTAAGCATCCATTTTTACCGAGCCGTCTTAAGTGGGCATTGAGCGTGGGGGGTTAATGAGCTAGATTTGCCCACGGCTCTTATCCGGAACTAGTTATTCCATGCACAAATAGTTAGATATTAACTTATATACAGTCGTGTAAGTATATTAATTATTTTATTAATTTAAACTTTTGAAATTGATAGTCAATAATAATGTATCACAAATTTATTAATAATTTTAAAAGTTATTTTAATTTTAGATAAACACAAAATAAATATGATATTGATATGTATAATTACTCTTTAACGTTATATGGTATCAAAACAAATATTTTGAATTTGACTCTACTTGATAGGCACTAACTTTGTATAAATACCAATGTGTATATATATATATATTTTAAAAAAACTAATTTATGTTCAAAATGACCTTGCAGGGAAGCATTTGCAAATTCCAAAGAGGAGGACAAGGGAACCTGCTTCTGCTTCAACTATGTTCGTGATGTGCCACCAAAACCTTTGGATCCCAACGACGTAAACCAACAATTTGAAATATTTCGAAAGCGTGGCTTTGTCGCCAAATCCGTATCTCCAGATGGGTTCCCTCCAAAGTTCCTCGGAAGAAGAGGGTGGACAGTGCATACCTCAACTCCCCGCGATTTTCAGTTAGGTGACGATGCGCAAGGTGTAGACACTACCCTTCGTGGTCGCCTTCCAGACTTCAACTTCCCGCTATCATACAAGAGTTCTCAACCAGTGGTTGTAGGAAAGTGGTATTCTCCTTTCATGTTTATTAGGGATGGATCAACATTGGAAGATCAAATGAGAAGATCAATGTATTACGAGATCACTCTCGAACAAACATGGGAACAATTGTTCGCATGTGAACGTGATAATGACAGCCAGGGCAATGCTGTGGTTGTGGATGTTGTTGTTCAAAGAGAAGTTGTCTCAGTTGCTGGAAGGGAAGCTATGGATGTAAATGTGGTTGATGGGGTGATGTGGTTTAGGAGCTTCAGCGAAGAGGGAAGAGAAATAAGTGCGGGGTTGAGCTTAGAAGTCGTTGAGAGAATGAAGTGGGAGCAGGAAAGGTTTGGATGGGTTGGCGGGGAAGAGAAGCAAGTGACACTGAAGAGAGTAGAGGAGTTTGAAAGTAATGGGGGATGGAGGAAATTTGGTTTTTATGTTTTGGTTGAAAGGTTTCTAGTGAAACGAATGAATGGGAGCCTGGTATTAACATATGATTTCAAGCACATTAATCAGACCAGGAAAAAATGGGAGTAAAAGTTCTTATTGTCTTCTAAAGCACTGTAAAATTCAATTAGTTTGTACTCGAATATGCGCTCGGGGTATATATATGAACTGAAATTTATACCCAATTTCCTTACTTTTCATTATATGTATATATATATTTGTAAGTAACATTCTGGATATCTGTATATTTGGTGATCGAGTGTTGTTTACCTAATAAAGGAGTTTGTTTTTTTTTTTTTAGTTGGAAGACTCAAATCAATTCAACTCAGCCTTATATAGTTGTACAAGAATGTATTAAATAAAATTACTCCTCGTTTTTTTTTTTTCTCTAATTACTCATCGTTTTATTCTCACTTAAACGTCCGCCTTGAGCTAGAGAAGCTGAGTAAGAGAATCTCTGATAACTAATAGGGAAACTAAATAAGAGGGAAAAAGTCTCTATATATAGTTCAGAAGACAGAATCTGAGTACAACTTCGAAGATTCGAGCCTAGTTTCTGTTCTTGATTTTGGTCATTTCCTCCTTGTTCCTGAAGTCCCAATATCAAGTACAAGTTTTCCCATCTTCAAATATGCAAATTCAATAACTTTCTTTTTAAAATTTTTGACGCTAGCTGAGATATTTATAAACAGAACAAGAGTCAAGTTTGGCTTATTCAAAGTCACGAAGGGAGCTTCAAAATTACAAGCAGCAATCTGACAATCTCCACAAAAGGACAGTAATCTAATTGGCGATGCGCTAAAAACAAAGAAACTTGAAGGCAAATATCGACGTACAGGAGAATAAAACGACAACATTTTTTTTAAAGGGTTAAATCTAGACCCTTGATTATTTTTATAGGAACTGTATTGTAGTTTTAATTACAGTAGCATTCACATCCGACTTAATAAATATTTAATTAAAATACACATTTTTTTTAAAAAAATTTAACTATTTAATTTTTCAAAGCACTTATATTTGACTTAACATTTTAACTATTAATTTAACTTATACATAGTTGATCTATAGTGCTTAACAAACTTGCTGAGCAATGTGACAATTAGCCAAAATAACTAATAAAATGAAAACTTTTTATATATATAAGATTAACCAAAATAATAATTATTTGTTTTTTATGACGAGAAACTCTTTTAAGGCAGGATCACTTTGTGTATCTACCTCTGCCAGGTAAACCTCAGAGCTAGGCAAAACACTTCCTCCACACGGATCAAATAATAATCCAGCTTCGCCGGCGAGCTAGATCCGTTTTTTGTCAGAGAACACACACATATATATATTTTGATAATACTCTATATACAAATATTGATAATGGTAATTTTAAAAATCACATCAATTTCAAATACCCTTTTAGGGCATCACAACGAGACATAGACCATCTTCTAGCATCCACAAGGGTTTAGAGGGATTAATTTTGCAAAAATGTAAACGTTGACCTCTCCACAAAAATGGCAAAAAATAATTATAATGTTGAAGTGCTGAATATGATTTAGATAACAGATTGTGTTATTTATACAGATCTTACGTATATTTTTGTTAATATTTTTTTTATTAATATCATTAATTGTAACGTATACTCTAAAGTTACCAGTACGAATAAAAAAACATAATAAAGATTAAAGATATCCAAATTAGATATATAAATAGTATTTTCATCCTAAAAAAGTCAAATACCGCCAAATGTTTTAAATTGAAATAAATAATAATAGTCATGATCAAATCTCTTATTCCTGATCCGGAGGGATTTAGATTATGAGGCTTAAATTTCAACGTATTGTACCTGTTTTGAGTTGGATGCTAAACCGGACGTACGGTACGTAGTTCCATCCCCTTTTTATTTGCAACTTATGAATGTAGTTGGCCTTCATCAACATCTTTGTTCTTCATCCGTTCCCCCATAAAAAGAACCTCTCACAACAAAAACTTCTATTTCTAAATGAACAAAAAGAGCAAAAATGATGTAGAGAGTCAATCCAGAAGCAAACCTTATGCAAGAAATGGCAAAGATGAAACATGATAAGCGATCCATCTTCTGCTATTGGGAAAAAAAAAAGGAGGAACAGTCTAAAAATGCTTATTACTTCCTTAATCTGCAGCTTGCTTGCAATGGTTATATATTTACCATATTTCTTTATTCTAAGCCACCTTGTCAGTCTCTATCCTTTAGACAGGTGTCACAAATCAATTTGTGGACTCGTCCACATGGCAACCACAGCTCGAGAACCGTGAACCCCATCCCTTGGATCAGACAAGTAGAGGGATGCTTGATCAGACAAGTAGAACCCCATGCCTTTCCCAGACAAGTAATTTTCTTCGTAACTTGCACAGAGTTTAGCAGGTCAACCTTTGAACCCTTTGCAAATCTTTAAATTCTGCACTTCGTTGACAAATAGTCGACTGCTTCAAAGGTCTCCAACGGATATTTTGTCTAAGTTGTCTACGCGGCGTTCTTTTTTTTAATCCTATATAAATACATGAAAGTTCATATAACACTGATACAAATTAATCACAAAGCAGACTAGAAATTGTGAAGGCAAGATAGTTTGAGAGGAAATGAATGTGACAAGACCTCTTTCTCTGTACAAAAAGTTTCCTTCCGAGCTCTCTTTGCCACCCTCTGAAGGTCCAAATTCTGGTATTTTGGTCGTCCAAGATGAAGAAGCCGAGCCTACTTGTTGTTTCGGATTGTTCAAGAGTCATGAGATCAGGGACGTACCTTTCCCTCAGAACAAAAACTTCAAGATTCGGTATACAACAAGCAATGGCCAGAGTCAACATGTTTCTCATTTTAACGCAACCTTCATTCCAGTTATTAATCAGCCATTATCTTCCAATCGGTACTATGCAATAAAGACACGAGAGAGCCATAAAGGGTATGCCTTTTAATGTTTTTTTTTTTCTCCGATATGCCACTAGTTTCTGTTCATGGTTTTTTTTCTTTTTTTTTTTGAACAAATCTGGGAGGTTTATCGATGAACCAGCAATCAAACAAGGGCAAATTGCTTTATGAGTATAATACCATAGATACAGTGTGGGGTTTCTTCAACCCATAACCTATCTATGACGGTCTTAATAGCCTCACGGGCTAAACAATGAGCAGCAGAGTTCGCATCCCTCTTGACATGGTGAATTTGCCAAGAGTTCAAGTGACACAGACCCATCTTAATGTCATTCACAATATGTCCAAATCTGCTCCAATTAGGGCTATTCGCTGAGACAACATTAACAATTTGTAACGCGTCTCCTTCCAACATTATGTCATTAAAATTCAAAGCCCTACATAATTCCACAGCATATAAAGCGCCCAAAGCTTTTGCCACCATAAGATCTACTAAAAATTGTTGAGTTAAACTCTTGGCTGCTCGAATTACTCCATCATGATCCCGTATTAAAATTCCAAGCCCTATGCGCCCATTCCCCTTATCCACCGCTGCATTCCAATTAATTTTAAAAATGCTTGAGGGAGGTTTCGCCCAAAGCGTTGGGCGTACATCGGGGTCAGGGTTCATAACATCAGTATCTGGGCTCGTAGCACGTCTGAAATCATCCATGGAAACTCTGGCAGCTTGGAATACTTGAGCAGGAGTCTAAAACACTCCTCCATGTACAATTGAATTCCTTTGGAACCAAATTTTACGAGCTACAACTGCCAGCAACTCAAGTTCTGATGGGTCACAACGTTCCAACATATACTCAACCACATGAAAAACGTAATGCCCATCTCAATACTTTTTTGAAAAGTTCTTGGGCCACAACTCCAAACATCTTGTGCGAATGGATAGCTCCAAAGGATATGTTTTCCTATTTCGGCTTCCTGTTCATGGTTGCTTAATCATCTATGACATCAGACACAAGTTTGATGTTTGCATTAATTTGGGTCTTAAAACCAATTTTGTGATGTGAAATTAAAGTTGTCGCAATTGCATGAGTTGCACCTTTGCTTTGAATGGGACAGAGTAAAAAAGGGCTTCAAAATTACTTGAAAAATCGATCACAGCTCGAGCGAGGCCGATCCATCTTTAAGCGATTGGGCAAAGAGTTAGGTCAATTAATAACATGCTTAAAATCTTAAAAATTTTTAAATTAAAGCACGACTCGCATTCTTTTTATATTTCTTTTTTCTCTTGTTTTTTTTTATCACTTCTAATTTTTTGCTTTTTGGTTTTATCATTTTTTATATGCTATATTTGTTTTTAGCCGCCGTTGATTTTAGTAAGTTATTACGAGCATATAGTTGATTTTAATACGTAACTAATTAAATTCTACTTACAATCGTTAATCATATATACAAGAAAGATTAAATAGATTAGTCATATTATCTATGGAAAATAATATATTTATAAAACTTAAACATTAAAATTTTATTAGTAATTTTACATCTCTAAAAGCTAAAAAAATAATTTTTAAATTAATTTTTTAATACTTGATATAAAAATTTATTATATTAATATTTTAAAATAAAAAATGTCTCATTTTAAGTTTTTCTCTTAAGCCTCCATTTTTATTGAGCCGTCTTACAATGGTGTTGCGCGTGGGGGCTTTATAAGCTAGATCTACCCACAATTCTCTATCCGGAACTAGTCCATGCACAAATAGTTAAATACTAACTTACATACAATGGTGTAAGTATACTAATTATTATTACTTTTACTTTTGAGATAGATAGTCAATAATGATATATTATAAATTTAATAGTGATTTTAAAAGTCATTTTAATTTTGGGTGAATACAAGGTAAATATGAGATTGATATGTATCATTACTTTAAACATGTCAACCCCATGTCTATCTTGTGTCCATCAAAATTAATGTAGTTTTTAAAATCACCGTAGATCGAAAGTCAATAATGATCCAATAATGATTTTAAAAGCAATATTAATTTTGGTGGACACAAGATAGACATGAGAGTTAACATATATAATTACTCTTAACCCATTATCCACAAAAAATTGATATGACTTTTAAAATTATCATTGGATCAAAAGCCAATAATAATATATCGCAAATCCAATTGTAATTTTAAAAGTTACATTAATTTTTAATATTTATCTTATAAACATGGGGTTAACTTATATTATTACTCTATATGATATCAAAACAAAGATTTTGAATTTGACTCTACTTGATTAGACACTAAACTTGGTATAAATACCAATTTATATTTTTTAAAAAAAAAGTAATTTATGTTCAAAATGACCTTGCAGGGAAGCATATGCAAATTCCAAGGAGGAGGACAAGGGAACCTGCTTCTGCTTCAATTATGTTCGTGATGTGCCACCAAAACCTTTGGAACCCAACGACGTAGATCAGCAATTTGAGATATTTCGAAAGCATTGTGAGATATTTCGAAAGGGTGGTTTTGTCGCCAAATCTGTATCCAGATGGGTTCCCTCCAAAGTTCCTCGGAAGAAGAGGGTGGAAAGTGCATACCTCAATTCCCCGCGATTTCAAGTTAAGTGACGACGCACAAGGTGTAGACACTACCTTCCGCAGTCGCCTTCCAGACTTCAACTTCCCACTGTCATACAAGAGTTCTCAACCAGTGGTTGTAGGAAAGTGGTATTCTCCTTTCATGTTTATTAGGGATGGATCAACATTGGAAGATCAAATGAAAAGATCAATGTATTACGAGATCACTCTCGAACAAACATGGGAACGAATGTTCGCATGTGAACATGATGATAATGACAGCCAAGGCAATGCTGTGGTTGCGGATGTTGTTGTTAAAAGATAAGTTGCTGGAAGGGATGCTGTGAATGTAAATGTGGTTGATGGGGTGATGTGGTTTAGGAGCTTCAATGAAGAGGGAAGAGAAGTAAGTGCGGGGTTGAGCTTAGTAATTGTTGAGAGAATGAAGTGAGAGCAGGAAAGGGTTGGATGGGTTGGCGGGGAAGAGAAGCAAGTGAGACTAAAGAGAGTAGAGGAGTTTGTAGGTAATGGGGGATGGAGGAAATTTGGTTTTTATGTTTTGGTTGGGAGGTTTGTAGTGAAACGAATGGATGGGAGCCTGGTATTAACATATGATTTCAAGCACATTAATCAGACCAGGAAAAAATGGGAGTAAAAGTTCTTCTTGTCTTCTAAAACACTGTAAAATCCAATCAGTGATATGTTCTCGTATATGCGCTCCATGTATATATATGAACTGAAATTTATACCCAATTTGCTTGCTTTTCATTTTGTCTATATATATAATTATAAGTAACATTCTGTATATTTGTTTAGTGTTGTTTACCTAATAAAGTTTTTTGTTTTTTTTTTGGAAGACTCAAATCAATTAAACTCAGCCTTATTTTCACTTTTATTTGTTTCATTACGTTTTTGTATTTCAATTGTGTTAGGTTTGGAAGAAAGAGAGAGAGAGAGGGTCGATTTGGTAAATGTATGACAAGTATTTGGAGTTTTGGGTTTTGAAAAAGGTGAAAATTGTGAAGAATTAATTTGGTAGTGGCATATTTGAAAAACAAATGAGTATTCCCCAAATAAAAGAAAAAACGCTTAAAATAAAAACCATTGCATCTTCCACTTTATGGGTTGCTATATGGCAGTTATCACGGTATCCGTATTAAGTATTAAGACCGTCTCCATTTAAATTTTAATTATAATAATACCAATCAATTTTCACGGACAGGCTCCTCTCCAATTCTTTTGAAATGGAGAGGATCCTTTTCTGTATTAGAGCACTCATATTAGGTTTAATAAAGTAGCTTTTTAGTTATTTTGTTGAGCACTGTAGCAATTTTTTTTAAAAAAATCTCTACATCCAGCTTAGCAAAATACCTAATTTTTTGTTAAGCTACTACAGTGCTCAGCAACTTTGTTGAGCACGATAGCTCACTAATTCATTTTTTTTATTAATAAAATAATAGTCTCTTTCTCCTCTCTTCTTTCCTTTTTTTTTTTTTTTTTTTTTTTTTTTTTTTTCTGCATTTTTTTCTCTCCTGTGGAGTCCTTCGCCTTCTTCTTTTATTATTATTTTTTTCCTGAACCTGCTTTCCTCTTTGGTTTTTTTTTTTTAAGTATTCCTCTGATATTGAATGCTTCATTTTTTTTTTTAAAAAAAGACCTTTAGAAAAAGATAAAAAAATTTTAAAAAATGTCCATTATGAAAAAATGAATTTTTAAAAATATGATCAATAAAAAATGACAAATTTTAAAAAATATAATTGTTAAAAAATATTAAGTTTCAAAAAATATGATTATTGGAGAAAAAATAAAAAAAGAATAAAAAATGAATAGATAATGAATATTTAAATGAAATAGTGAAAGTTATTAATTAAAATGCTGAACCAGATGTAGGTTTTTTTGAAAAATTGTTAGCTAAATTGAAAAAAAATGATGTTTTAACTAAAATTTAGTCAAATATTTATTGAGTCCAATGTGAGTGCTCTTATACGTTCTAAACTGCCATCAATTCTTAATCAATTAATAAAAACACTTATTATTTCAAAAAAAAAAAACGAGACACAGACCATCTTCTAGCGTACACAAAGGTTTAGAGGGATTAATTTTGTTTTTATTTATTTATTTTTTTCTGAATTGATGTTTGGGTAAAGGTTTGACAAACATCAATTCAGAAAAAAAAATAAAAAATAAAAAATAAAAATGAGTTGGAATTCATGGGCTTCCAAACAAGCCCGAATTTCTGCCGCTGCCTCACTCAGCGCCCGACATCGCCCCGCTATATTTAATTCCCCACCCGCTTCATAAACCCCTCCCTTACGCCTCTCCGATTTTCACTACAAAGCGGGAAAACTCGAAGGAAAAGAAAGCGATGAACTTATATTTTTGGTAGTAGTATATATTAGGTATTTAGTGTTGGAAATGGCGAATGTAATTGATCAAGATCAGCAATGGCTGCTCAACTGCTTGTCCTCCACTCTCGACCCCAACCACGAGGTCCGCACCTTCGCTGAAGCTTCCCTTAATCAGGCCTCTCTTCAACCAGGTTTCATTTTCTTCTCTATTTCTATGACTTTGTTGTGATTATTCTTCGATTTCTTTGAGAACATTGTGTGCTGCTCCTAAATTGGCACTTGTATTAACTGTATCAACGTTGATCTTCCTCGGTGTAATTTTGTTGGTATTGATTAAATCCAGTTTGGCTTCAAGAAGTATGTTCTGTTGGTGTATGTCTCATATTCATTTCAGTCTTTTTACTGAGGCGGTCGGATAATGCTATATCCAATTCTGGTTTGTGGATTTCCTGATAGTTTTGGATGCTGCTGCCTGGTCTGTACAGTCATTTGTTTTTTTAACATTATTTAGCTTGAATTAGGTGTTTGAGATAGAGTATTGGCAACAGGTGGTTGAGATGGATTATTAGGTCTGCCCTAGGAAGTTTGTCTGCTCTGTAGAGCTTAAGTGTATCATATCATCATTAATTGGAGCTCGATAGGGCAGAATGCTGAATATGAGGGCTTCGATCGGGTTCAAAGTGGGAAGAGATTCCGAGGTTGCTGAGGATGTGCCCAACGTAATGGCTGTTTCTCCTCAAAAGTTAAGTGCATGATTGGAGGAATTACACTGATAAAAAAGTACATAATTGGAGAAATAACGCAGGGAATGGTCGAGTTCTTAGGAATGTAATGGTAGTCTATCTAGGTGGTGAAGCTTTTACTGATAAATAGATGACATGTTTTAGGAAAGCTCTTTGCTTTTGAGGCCCAATGACGTTCATAGTGAACTTATGGGCATGAGTGACAGAGAGACAAGAGGAGGTACATTCCATAGACGATCAGTCAATTAAATGTTTGCTTTTATTTACCAAAAGAAAGATAAGATGTTGGGGTTGAAGGTGGGGACAAGAGAAATTCTAAAAGTACATAGGGAGGGAGAGGCTGAAAGGATTATGGATCAATGCAGAGACAAATCCACAATCACTTAGGATTTAATTCAATGGTTATGGTCCTTGACTTGTCAAAAAAGAAGGAAAGAAAAAAACAAACCAAAAGAGAGATGGTCCTTGATGGACAGCTGGACTGCTGTGGCCAACTACAGATAATTGGTAATTAAAAATTCTGTTGTTTTGTTGGCCAAAAAAGGGACTCTTGAGTTGAGTATTAAGTTATTTTTGACAATATCTAGAAGTGCTATACGTTTTTCCTTTTTTTCTTTCATGGGTTCAAAATGTAGAAGCTTGTATTGCTTTATGGAGAAATTGGGTGTACTGTTAAGAGGAGAAAACCATACATATTATGTCAAGATCTAAGTTGCTCAAAGTTACCACAAAATTTCTGTGAAGCTATCATGCAGTGGTAGCCATTGCACTTATGAAATATTTTTGCTGAGGGTACTAACTAAAATTGATCTTTAATACCTAACGTTGTCTTGAAATCTTATAGTCCTAATTTTGACCGTTTTAGAGAGTAATGCAATGTAATCTTTCTGGTAGTTGAACTGCTTCATTTTCACATGGGTATGCCTTGTGCTTATTATTGTTTTATGCAAATACAATATCTTGTTTGCCATTTTCCTGTTCTTGATTCTAGTTTCCGACAATTGTAGGTGGTAGTCATGCCCATCGAACAGACATTTACATTCTTTATCTGCTTTTCTGGTTATAACTGCAGTACATGAAAACTTACAACTTGATGATTCTATAATTTGCCCATGAAGGTTTTGGAACTGCACTATCCAAGGTTGCTGCAAACAGGGAGCTCCCACTGGGTTTGCGACAGATATCCTTTGATTACAAATAAACTCAAATATTTACACGGATATTTATTCATTGTCATTATCTTCTGCTTTTTGTCCTCTTCCTCCCTGCTGATCAAAGAATTTATCTTGTAAGATGTTCAATACTATTATACTAGGGGTTGCACAAAGATTGAGAAACAATTGTGTTTGTTTTCCATCTTGCTATTCAATTATATATATATATATATATATATATATATTTGATAAGTAAGCAAATTATCAAAAAAATATATTAGTAAAAGTTGTGTAATCGACTAATATACCCTTGTGTGGTATATTTTATTATATGAACTCCCTTTAAGCTTTATAACAAACTTACTCTTTGTAACGTTCAACATACTTTTACCTAGCTGCCATCCTTCTGAAGCAGTTCATTAAGAAACACTGGCTTGGCTTAGATAAAAAGACCAGCATGCTTACTGAAATCTACTTTTCTTGTATTGACCTTCTTGAAAATTCTCATATGTTGCATACATATATGGCATTTTTATCTTGTAAGATTTAACATACTTCTACCTAGCTGCCGTCCTTCTGAAGCAGCTCATTAAGAAACACTGGGAGGAGGGGGAGGACTCTTTTGAACATCCTGCTGTTTCAAGTGACGAAAAGGTATATATGACATTTGACATTGCTGATTGCATTTTTGTAATTTTTGAGTTTTTATGAACCTTACAGTTTATTTATTTAATTTTAATCTTACTTGCACATTCCTGAAATTGTAATGTAACTCCGTGAAAAATCTAAAATTCCAAAATCTGGGAAGTGACCATTCCCCCACATTTGAAGTCGAGTTTTCCATGTGTGAGAAACTAGTGAAAACATGTTATGACCAAACCTGATAGAAAATCTTAAAAAATTTAAACTCTAACCATCCATAATCAAATGATATCATAGTATTCATGACTCCAAAAACATATGAATGAATTTCAATCGGCCTCCAAATACTATGACCAATCAATCTTCCCAATATGGTCATTACAAAAATTATTCCAAGTCTGGTAAAAAGTTAATTACTCAAGTACAAGAGCTCTAGTTTAAAGAAAAATCCTCAAGCATCTCCACTTGAGGCAGTTAGAAAACACAGTTTACAGAACAGCTAGTCTGAAAAGATTATAAACAACATGTATGAGCTACAAAGCTTCGCAAGTAGAAAGTTACAACCCAGCATAATGAAATGAGCATAGAAAGATTTTATATAATAAGCTGAAGTAGAAGCAGTACAATTAATTCATGGGCAAGGATGCAACATATAAATTATTATTTTTTGATAAGTAAATGATTCTCATTAGAAAGCGCAAAAAGGTGCAACTCAAGTACACATGAAGTATACAAGAGACCTGTAATTAGGAAGAGGGAGAAGAACACAAATCCAAAATTTATGAAAAAATTAGAAAAGCAAGAACTGTTGTGAGCCGCCACTCAAACATAAAGAGATTTGAACATAATACCTTCTAACTCTAACACTATTCTCTCATAATCTTTGAAGTTAGAAGCATTCCTCTCTCTCTCCAAATGCACCACCTTGCACAAAAGAGCCAACCTCTAGGCTTTTGATCTACAACGGCTTCTTAACTGACCTCTCCAGCACCCGAACAACTCCACCACCCTTTGAGGCATAACCCACTCCAAGCCAAAAAGATGGAAGATCGAAACCCACAAATCTCTTGCCACTTCGCAGGGGAGAAGATATAATTTATTGTCTCCCCACTATTCTTGCACATGCAACATCAATCCATCACTATGACGTGCCTTTCTTAGGTTGTCCAAAGTTAATATCTTCCCTAGCGTCGTTGTTCACACAAAAAACGGCATTCTTGAAGGAGCCTTATTTCTCCAAATGCTCTTCCAAGGAAAAGTGGATCATGCGGGGGGCAAAACGCATTATAAAAGGATCTAACCTCGAACGTCTACCTTTTTGGAAGGGATCTACCGATTCTATCATCGCCACCTTGTCTCAACTTGAGAGAGTACAAGAGGTTAAAGAACGAATAGACCAATTCTACCTCCCAATCATGCACTAGTATAAAAAAATAATATTCCATTGAAGAGTATCATTAAAATAAATTATTTAAGTTCTCCTTCTAGCTAGGTGTTTTTCCTGTATACTCCTATGTATTTGAGTAGCACTTTTCGCTTTTAATGATATTTCAATTACTTATAATTTTTTTTTTGGTTTAACTAAATTGTACCAATTGAAGCAAACTACAATTTAGAAACATTATTGTTAGTATTGAATTGGTGAGATGTGCAAATTTCAATTTTCAGATACAATCAAAACACGACATATACTAAGAACTGTAGTCAAAGTGAGATCAACAACATCATGTCTGTGTATTGGGCCCTAGAGGTAGGAGTACGATAACAATATGTATCGCCATGGATTAATAGCACTATCTCCCATGTATTGGGCCTGATAGGAAGGAGCATGGTAACAATAACATGTCCTATGTATTGGACCCCACACCAAGGAGCATGGTAACAATATGTATACTCATCAACCTCAACAAAGTCAATATACCAGCAGACCTCCACCACAACCTCCACAGTGACAATGTCCTGTGTATTGGGGTAAAGATAATATGGCCAACAACGTAAACCGGCTACAACCTATGTACTGGGCACCAAGGGCCAGAGCATAGTAATATCTCATGGCTAAAAATCAAATCCAAAGTAAAATATCCAGCACATAATCACAATAGAATAATACCACAAGCTTCATGGCATGAAAGGATTCCGAAGGCTAATTTGAGGTTACAAAGGTATGAAACAATTAAAAGTGCATAAACAGATCCTAAGGAGCAAACATTAGTTCATGGGTGTATAAGAAGTCATCAACACATGGATTGCCACAAGAAACATGAGTATCAAGGGGAAAGCATAGTGTATAAAGTCCTACTTACTTCAAGCGCAAACAAACAAGCAAGGAAATATAAACTGCATTAGGTCCGTTGCCAAGATTCTCAAAAGCCTCGAGCAAAACAAGCACAACACCTCCTAATATGGAAAACACCCTTTTTATAATGACCTTATTTTTCAATTAATCCCAATTAGTCATCATATTACCCCATTTTTTTTTATAAGCAATGGAAATATTATAAAAAGCGTAAGGTACAAGTACACAAACAGTATACGTAGGGAACACCTAACAAAAACAACAAGAAAAACCCACAAAACCCAAAAAGCCCTCATAACTTGAAAAGCCATCAAACCATCAAACCCGAAACCCACATGAAACCCGAAACCCACAATAAACCAAAAGCCCTCTGACTCAACCCACATGAAGCACTTTGGAACCCCATTAACTGTTCAACTAGTACTTTGGAACCAAAATTTCACATTAGAAGCTTCAATTCAAAGAAAAACCAATTGAACCCTCAAAAAACCCCCATTCAGGTTTAAATTCAACCCTATGCTTTAAATTTCTTCATTTCAAGTGATAACCCAAAATTGAAAAAGAGTTGATGCAGAAACATGAATTAACAGTTTTGGTTTCATACCAAGGGGCCTTTGGTTGAGTGGAAAAGGGAAAGTAATATGGGTTGAGGGTCCTTCATTTCCCACAAAGATTATAGCTATTGCTGGCAGCGGCTGTGATTGGGGATGGTCTAGACCAGGTTGTCTACCTTAGGTCTGTTGATGAGGCCTCAAACGATGGAAAGGAGGGTTTTGGGGTTTAAAGCTTTGACGGCCAAGGGTCGGATTTCATGACTTTCCGTCAAGCTTGGGTGGCTAGGGACAACTTGATTGGGGTTTTTAGGGTTACTTAGGGTAGAGGATGGAGTAGGGTGTATTTTGGAGATTTTCTGGCAACAGTTGGGTGGCTGGGGACAACTTGATTAGGGTTTCTAGGGTTGCATGTGTAAAATTTATGTGATTTTCTGTGATGGGGTAGGGTGTATTTTGGAGATTTTCTGGCAACAGTTGGGTGGCTAGAGACTCCTTGATTAGGATTTCTAGGGTATAGGATGCAGTAGGCTCTTTTTGGAGAAAAAAAAGATGAATTTATAATGGAGTAGAATTTTTAGAAAACTCTGCTTTGTGTAAAATTTATGTTTTCCCCCAGTAACATCCTAGAACTTGTTCAAAATTACATGATGAATGTTACCGGTGTTGCATAAAAATTTCCTTATATAATGGAGATTGGATTTTCTGCGTTTTTTATATTATTTTTTCTACCTTCTTATTGATTGGCTTCTAGCTTTCAATCATTTCTTCTGTTTTTTCTCCTTGGAGGTGCTTCTACCACATGTCTCCACTTCGATGGATGTTATAAACAGCCAAAGATCTTGAAGTTTGTTTCTTAAGCTTAATGCACAAAAAAGCATGCTTAAGTTAAGATGGTTTTGGAGACGATTGTTTCCAAGTCGCAAAATGTTTTCATTTGGGATAGGAAAATCCTAGATCTTGTTCTTATTGCCAATGAATGCTTTGATAGTAGAATATGATTTGGGGAGTCGGGTGGACTTTGCAAGCTAGACTTAGAAAAAGCCTATGATCTTGTTAATTGGATTTTTTTTTTTTTTTTTTTTTGTACATGCTGAGAAGGTGTGGTTTTGGGGGGAAGTGGTGTTCCTAGATAGCTCATTGTGTTTCCGTGGTGCGGTTCTCGGTTTTGGTAACAACACTCTTTTTGGTTTTTTTAGTAGCTGCCATGGCTTGAGACAATGGGAACCTCAATCTCCTTTGTTGTTTGTCATTGTGATGGAGGCTTTGGGTAGGATGATTTTTATTGTAGTGACCGGGGGATTGTTTTTTGGCTTCTTTATGGGGACAAGGTTTGATATTTCTTACCTTCTGTTTGCGGATGAAACTTTAATTTTCAGTGGGGTTGATCCAAATCATTTCCGTCATCTGCGGTGCTTGTTTTTATGTTTTGAAGTTGTCTCGGGCTTGAAGGTCGATTTGGCTAAGTTAGAATTGGTTCATGTGGGTAATGTTGTTGATGTGGATGGGTTGGCTAGTATTCTGGGTGGGGTTCCCTTTGACTTTGAAGTATCTTGGTCTTCTATTGGGGGCCTCCTATAAGGCCAAGTCTATTTGGTACGGTATTATTAAAAAGATAAGTATCGGTTAGCTAGTTGGAGAATGATGTATTTGTCTAAGGGCCATAGGGTCACCCTTATTAAGAGTACACTTTCCAATTTACCTACGAACTTCATGTTCCTCTTTCCTCTCCTTGCGGGTGTTGTAAACTGCATTGAGAAGCTTCAACATGATTTTTTATGGGGTGAACTAGGTGAAGAGTTCAAATATTACCTTGTAAGCTAGTCCAAGGTTTGTTCTCCGATCTCTGAGGGAGGGTGGGGTGTCCGGAACTTGCTAATGTTCAATTGTGCTCTCTTAGGGAAATGATTATGGCACTATGTGCATAAGAGAGAGGCTTGGTAGAGAGTTGTGGTGGACTCTTAAGTTTGGTAGTTCGTAAGGTGGGTGGTGTTTTAATGAGTCTCTTTGGACATATGGGGTGGGGTTATTGAATAATATTAAGAGGGGTTGAGCGAAGTTCTCTAGCCATACCAGATTTGAGGTGAGAGATGGCTCCAATTTCAGTTTTTCGCATGATATGTGGTGTGAGGATATGGCCCTTAGGAAGCATTTTTAGATTTTTATGGCATTGCTCTTGCAAAGGATGCTTCTATTGCGGCTCAATTTGAGATTTCGAGTGGCTCCAATCAATGGAATGTAAGTTTTGCTAGTACGGCTCATGATTGGGAGTGAATGTTTTTGCCTCGATTTTTTGGGTGTTGTGTTAAGTTAGAGTGAGACAGAAAAGTAAAGACAAACTTTGGTGAGTTCCATCAAAAAGAGGTTTGTTTGTTGTTAGACCCATCTACATTGTCTTCATTCGCAATGGTGGCTCTCATTTCCCTTGGAAGAGTGTGTGACTAACTAAGGTTCCTTTGAGAATAGCCTTTTTTGCTTGGTCGGCGACCCTAGGTAAGATCTCTATCATGAACAATCTGAGAAAACGGCATGTCATCATGGTTGATAGGTGCTGCATGTATAAAAAGAATTGAGAGTCTGTGGACCATCTTCTTTTCCATTGTGAGGTTGCCGGGGCTTTATGGGATGTTTTCTTCAATTGATTTGGGTTGCCTTGAGTTATGCCTAGATGAGTAGTCGACTTAAACGTATGTTGGTGGACTACTGGTAGCGCTCAGAGTGCTGCTATGTGAAAGATGGTGCCTTCATGTCTGTTGTGTTGTCTATGGAGGGAAAGAAATAATAGAAGTTTTAAGAACTATGAAAGGACTTTGGCGGAGATTAAGGCTTTATTTTTCTATACTCTGTAACTTCTAAGCTGGGCTTTGGACTGTCCAGCTTAAAAAGTGGCTTTCTTTGCTTGGTCGGCGGCTCTTGGGAAAATTCTTACTATGGACAACCTAAGAAAAAGACATGTCATCGTGATTGATCGCTGTTGTATGTGTAAAAGGCATGGGGAGTCTGTGGACCATCTCCTTCTCCATTGTGAGGCTGCTAGCGCTTTATGGACTACCATCTTCAGCCGTTTTGGGTTATCGTGGGTTATGCCTCTTCGTGTGATAGACCTGTTTGCCAGCTGGTGGACGGGTGGTCGCTCTCAGAGTGCTGTTGTGTGGAAGATGGTGCCTTCTTGCCTCATGTGGTGTCTTTGGAGGGAACGAAACGACCGTAATTTCGAGGACCAAGAAAGATCGATTGAGGAGCTCAAGTCTTTCTTTTTTCATACTCTCTTTTCTTGGACAGCTGCTTATCTAGCTCCCATAGTGATAAGCTTTAATGATTTTCTTGTATATTTTTCTTCCCCTTAATAGGCGGTCCTTTGTATACTTCCTGTGTGCCAGGACTGCGCTTTTGCGCTTTTAATGAATTGACTCTTACTTATCAAAAAAAAAAATCTTTGGACATCTGCTTTTGTTTCTTTTGTGATTATTAATACTCAAGATTTTCTTGTTCTTTTTTTCTCTTTATAGCTAGGCGTTTTCTCATGTATACTCCTTGTGTACTTAGGGGTGTCTTACGCTTTTAATGATATTTCGATTGCTTATATATAAAAAAAAGCACAAAAAGCACTAGTGATTTACAATGAAGGCCAATTTTTGGTTGGAGTGCCTCTATAGCACGTGCACAAGTGGGTGACATGCATACCAGATTGCCATACTCGTATTTGTTTGTTAACATACCAAAGTCTACCATGATTAACCACATCAAAGAGAATTGGGGCTTGACACATTGCTTTTGGTTGTGCTATATATTAGATGGATGACTCCTTTAAATCTGGAGGTGTCATGTCAGAATCTTTGTTTTGGATCTCAGAATAGGGTCAAATCACGTCAATTTGGTTATCATGTTGGATGAATCATTCCATGTGTGAGGTTGATCATGTGATTCTTTTGTGAGTTGGGATCACTTTATAAGTGTATTGGGGAACATGAGATATGTTGACTATATTCTGATCCAAACTTTATCTGTTGTTCTGAATGAAGATTTGAAATTATTTTATACAGTAAATTGAGGTTTATGATTGTAGGCTCACAGTACGGATGCGGATCAATTTGTATAAATGATACTCCTGCCAATGACATAAGTATTGCTATAGTAATTTTCATGGATGGGAGAAGTTGAATGGATATATGTGCTTGAAGGCAAATAAGTTGCTGAAAATGACTAACCCATCCAAAGCAAAGAATATATGACACAAGTTGCTGAAGTTAAACAAAACATCTCTGATCTTCATGTTGGTAGAAAAATGTTAAGATTGCTGGAGGCATTTGCACCCCCCCCCCTTTCACTAAATAAAGTAATTTGTTCCTTTCCTTGATATTTTGTAATAGTAAATTTCTGTATTCATTAACCATTTTTTGTATTTATTATTGTCCTGATGAAGCATTTCACTCTTTTAAATGATATGATTTTTAATATGAAATTTTGGTTATCTAATATCTGATGAAATTATGGTTATGTTAGCAGGCAGTTATACGGAGACTTCTTTTGTTGTCATTGGATGACTCTCATAGAAAAATTTGCACAGCAATTAGTATGGCCGTGGCATCCATTGCAGTCTATGACTGGCCAGAGAATTGGCCTGACTTATTGCCGTTCCTGCTGAAGTTGATAAGTGATCAAACCAATATGAATGGTGGTGAGTTGTTCATACATTCATGTTCCACACAACCTGATGACAATTTGTTTTTTCTTCTCTTTTTTTTTTTTTTTTTTTTTTTTTTGTATGGGTTTTGTATATTATATTCCTTTACTATATGGCATGGATTTTTATTCCTTTTTATTTACATTGTTGAAAATTTTCCTAATTAAACGGTATTCCTTTATCCTTGTTTTTCAAAATTTTGAATCTTTGGACGGCGGCTTTTGTTTCTCATCTGTCGCTTAGTTATAGTGACTTTCTTGTTCGTTTTGCTCCCCCTATTTAGGTGTTTCTTTTTGTATACTTCCTGTGTACTTAGGGACGCCTTACGTTTTTCCTGAGTTTTTAATGAGATTTGATTATTACTTATAAAAAAGAAAGAAAGTTTGATATGATTTTTTAGATGATTGTGAATCATTTATTCACTTGGCTGCTGTAACTGGTGGTAATGCACTCTGTGAGTGTCCAAAGAATGTCTATGAATTTAGTTGGCCACATTGTACGTTATGTTTAAAGATATTTATAACATCTGTCATGTGCTCCCTAGCCATTAAAAGAAAATGAAAAAATAATAAAAAATGAAAAACCTCTAATGTGCTAGTTCTTCTTTGGACATTACAGTTAATCCTGTCAAGCTTGCTATTTCTGAATTTACAAATATGTTGTGAGATTTGAAATTTTTACCATGGTGTGATTTGAATTTTTGCTAGGCTTATTATTACACTCTTTTTGAGTGTTATCTACTAATGTTATGTAGGGGCTGCTATTTATGTCTAGATGTTTCCTGCTATTGGAAATTACTATTTTATAACTCGTTTTTATTTTTCTTTAGACTAAAGCATGGAAAAATCTTAAAGTTGGATGCAGAAATTATTTGATGGCATAATCACCTTCAGATATATATATATATATATATTTTAAGTTTATTGTTTTGTTTCCTTTTAGGGTTCTAGAGAAGGGGTGTTAGGTAGAAGATATGATTTTTGTTTAAAGCCTGGGAAGAGACACTGTTATGCATTGCTGAAGAAGTTGCAAAAAAAAAAAGAGAAAGCAAGAACGTAGGTGATGTGGGTTTTTATGGTAAGTCAAAGAGGGAGGGACCAAGAAACCCAAAGAAGCATTTTGGTGTGTCCATTTCTCCAAACAACCTTCGCTTCCCTCATATCTGAATTCTTTGCTCCACACCAAACTCTGTTTTTTTCACAGCAGAACAAAATAGTATCAGTAGAAACTCAACGGAACGGAAATGAGAGAAAAGAGCTTGGGGGCTTAAAGATTGATTCAGCCCTCACCCTGTCAACATAGGCAGCCACTTCCACTCCCACCTCCTCCTCTTCCACCCCAATGGGGCACCCCACTGCTGGCCACCGCCAGCGGTGGGATGCCCCTCACTTTTTTTTCTTCATTTTTTTTAATTTCTTTTCTTTTTTTAAAAAATTATTTTAAAAATAATATTCTAAGGTGATTTGGCGAAATGCTGATGTGGCATTAACAGTGTAAATAAAAAAAAAATGGACAAAACATTCACGGAGGACCTATTTCAAATAAGCGAAAACTCAAGTAGTCAATTTTGATAATTAAAAAGTGAGAGAGTAATTTCAAATCGCACGTTTACTCGGGATTTATAATACATTTACCCTAAAAAAAAATTAAAGGTCTCCCCTTCTTCTATTACTTATCAAAAGTTCTATATTAAGTGCGAGGTGTGGCTTTAGGAAGGATACTGTTTGTTGGAAGTTCAATAGGAATCATTAAGTTTTGGAGGTTTTTGGTTTGAATGTGATATTTCTTCAGAAGAGCATTTGGTGTGATAGGGCTCCTCAAGGGTTTCCTATTTTCTTTTTCAAAATTCTCTGGGGCTTTGAGTTGCATTTTAATATTGAGAATTTACATAAGCGCAAGCCAAAAATTTCATTTCTATTTCATGCTATATGTGCAAAATTTATGATGAATTTGTGGAC
The DNA here is from genome assembly GCA_900184695.1 of Betula pendula. Lineage (NCBI taxonomy): Eukaryota > Viridiplantae > Streptophyta > Magnoliopsida > Fagales > Betulaceae > Betula > Betula pendula. The sequence continues at coordinate 101,487 of FXXK01001828.1, read as the reverse complement.
CATTTTACTTTTTTTTTTTGTTTTTGTAAGTAATAGTATCATATCGTATAAATAAAGCGTAGACCAATAAATACCGGACAAAAATCACATTTGATAGTAAGAATGGCATTCATGCTCTATAGTGAAAGTCAAAATATATGTAGCTAATTGATCTTTCATGTAAGCTGTAAATACGTGTATAATAGTTTTCCATCTATGCTGTTAAAACGGTTGAAATCACCAGGATGGTTGAATGATTTTGATAGAGATGGAAGTCTGTTAATGAGTAATTGCATTCACATTTCCACTTGCTTGACCTGTTTTTATTATTGTTTCTTGTGCCTGTTTAACGATGGTGGTGTTTGATGCATTTTGTTTCAAACAAATTCACAGTTTGCTCTCAATTTTTTTAGTGCATGGAGCTCTAAGGTGCCTAGCTCTTGTCTCTGGAGACATTGATGATAAAACAGTGCCAGCACTAGTACCTATTTTGTTCCCATGCTTGCTTACAATCGTGTCATCTCCTCAGGTTAGTTTTCGTTACAAATTTGTTATCTAAATTCTTCTTCTTTTATTTTTTAATCATTTTATTGCTTTTTTTTTTAGTTGGGGAAAGTATTATATTGTGTCCAACTGTCTGTAGTTTGTGATTTTCGAAAACTTGAGGGATTTGGAATATATGAATTCAATCACCTCAGAAAAATAAATTTGTGCACTTGTTTGCATGTGTTTGTGCGTTCACACAGCTAACATATAAAGTTTTAGTACCATTGCCCAAAGGTGAACCAAGGACCTCTTGGAGCAGCCCACTCCTTTGCAATGGCATGGAATATGAGTATGTGTATATAAATGCACACACACACACACCCACACAAGTAAAGCCAATTATTTATTCAATTGATAATTAAATGAAAGAAAAATATGAGGCTCTTGAGAAGTTTAAGGATTTTTTTTGCCGAGTCCGAATCATTGGTTGGACATAGCATTCGTTGCATTAGGTGATGGAGATAGAGCAGGAACATTTAATTTCAATACTGCTAGAGGGCCTAATCTGTCTCTAGAGCGATGCCTACTATTGCAAGTTTGTTACTATTGTACTTAATTGTGATTACTTTTGATGTGCTTCCCAAAGTTAAATAAAAAAACTAAAAAGGAAACAGAATTTTTTTAACAAAGAATGTAGGGGTAGTTACATAAATCTCCAAGAGTTTTGCACTATGTTTTAGAGTTTGAAGGGAGAGGAGAGGAGAGGATAAGGGGAATGTACTCCTTCAAATTCGCTTAAATCCTGTCATCCTCCATCCAAACATCCTCTTAGGGTAGTTTTAAGTTGAATCCTAAGTTTCTGGTTCTTTCAGATGAAGCCCTAGATTTCAAGGACATTGCAATCTTCTCCATCTGTCAGTCTCTATTGAATTGAGACTAGTGGGGAGTGCACGACTTGCATGTAGGTCTAAAATAGGCCTCAAATCACTAGACGCACGAGATAATTTGTCTCTTAATAACCATGAAACAGCATACCATTAATCAAACAAAGCCAATGAAGTAGAAACACTGGTAAGCACAGAGAAAATCGTTGTGACGGTGGCAAGAGATGGAGCATCCTGAGTGGTGATTAATGTTGAGATCATGGTCATCGTCTTTCTAGCAGCAGTTGTGATGGCTTTGGTGTTGAATGAGCGAAGCACTATGGTGGCAATTGGGTGGAATAAGAGGACCAGAGATCGTGAAAGGAGGTTGGAGAGACAAGCCATTTGGGGGCGAGTAGAGGATATTTTGAGATAATTAGGGCGTAGAGTTGCTTGAATTGTTTTGTGTGCAGAGATCAGTGAAGTGAATCTAATAAATAGCATTCTTTATATTTGGGCATGTATGGTCTAGCTAATGTATCTCTTTTTTGCATTTAAACCTGAAAACTGTGCTCTACCCCCTTATGGAAGTTAAAAAAAAACCATCTTATAATAATCCATAAATTACAATAGAAAAGAAAAGGTTGGTTTGGAGGATGGAGATGAGTGAAGATCTAGTGTTTGGGTGAGGTCGATGTAGGTGCGAAACGACCATGTATAGAGGTTGGTGGCTGAGGTGGAGAGGTGGAAGAAGATGACTAACACTTTGGTGCCTGTTTGGTACTCATGAGCATGTCTACTTCCTTTCAATCTCAGTTTAGGAAAAACAAAATTGATGGATGGGAAGCATTGCAATATTTGTAAAAATTGGTGGCTGAGGTGGAGAGGAGGAAGAAGATGACTAACACTTTGGTGTCTGTTTTGTTTAAACTGCTTACGCAATTAATTCTGGGCCTTTATGTGCAGGTCTATGACAAATACATACGCACAAAAGCCCTCTCAATAGTTTATTCATGCACCTCCGTGCTGGGGGCAATGAGTGGTGTATATAAGGTATTTTCTTGACACTGGATCTTTGTTGTGCGTGATTTTTGGTATGGTTCGATTTAGCTTGTTTTATTATGATTAACAGATCAGGATGTTTATGTTCAGACAGAAACCGCTGCACTAATAATACCTATGCTTAAACCATGGATGGATCAATTCTCTATTATCTTAGAACAGCCAGTGCAATCTGAAGATCCTGATGATTGGAGCATCAGAATGGAGGTTGGTGATCAAAATCTTTGTTAACGTGTCCCTACTCATTGTCCATCAATCAGAATTAATGATTCTATATAATTATTTGTTTTCTCTATCATTAGGTTTTGAAGTGTTTGAATCAGTTTGTTCAGAATTTTCCTACCCTTGAAAGTGAACTTATTGGTAAGTTTGACGCTGTGTATTAGTAAAAACTGAAACAAATATTGTTACTTATTTTCAAGTTCTTTTCATCGATATTTCTAATATTTCATTGATATGCATGTGTGTTTTGTCTCTCCAACACAATGTCACTCTCTAACACACCATCTCTTCCAGTTCTTGTAGGACCATTGTGGAAAACATTTGAATCATCTCTCATGGTATATGTGAGATCATCCATTGAAGGTACAGAAGATTCATACGAGGGAAGATATGACTCTGATGGTGGAGAGAAGAGCCTTGATTCATTTGTCATCCAGGTGATAATACTGATGGCATTGCAGGCAACAATTTATTTAAATATATTATAATAAGCAATAAATTTTGTTAAGAAGTGCTGAAAGAGGAGGGGGGCTGGGAGTACGTAAGGACTCTACAAAGGCAATTGGGAAGAAAGAATATAAAAGAAAGAAAATAGAGCAAGAGAAAGTTAGAAATCAGATCCTAAAATTTAGAGAATCAATGAAATTCAAAGAGACAGTGCAGGTCCAGAAAGAGAATGAAGAGCAACCTAATCATATGAGGCCTTCAGCAAGCCCTCTCCTGTGGACTTCTCCTTGCCTTAGAAAACCCTATTTTTCCTCTCCAACAAAATTTTCGGCATAAAACTTGATGGTGCTGCACTCGAAGTAATTAAGCCTCTTCCACTGCCCAAAATTTTACTCCAGTAAGACTACTGTTCTTGGCATTATGGGATTAACTCGAAAGAGAGAAAACCGATGACCATAGAGGTGGAATGTAAAACTAAATCTATTGAGTCTCCTTCCCTTTTGCACATGTAGCACCAACTGATGATAAACTCTTTATGTTTTTGCAAATTCAGTAGTCAATTTGTGACCCAAAACAGCAATCTCCACAGAACACCAAACATTTGAAGGAACACTTACGTGCCAAAAGCTCCTCCAGGGAAAGATACTTTTGCCTGAATCATACAGCTTCTAATTGAACTTTTTGGTTTTAAACTTATGTATCCTATTCTACTTTCAACACAAGATATTCTCAACAACACTATATCTTGCACCTCATATGGCAGTCAAGAAAGAGCACCAACTGGCTCCAACTCCCAATCTTAACTTGCTGAATAAGAAACGACTTCCAATTTGACACTTCTCCCAAAACAACGGACAGCCCATGCAACTAGTTTTTTTTTTTTTTTTGTATAAGCAGAAGAATATAATTGGAAAGAGTGTTTATTTGTTTGTTGTACATTGCAATGCAACTTGCATTGCGAACTGCATGTTAATCCATTATAAGTGACTTATTTAATTTCCTATCGAAAAATTTCTTTCTTTAGTTGTTGAGTAATTTTATTTTGTGTATGTGTATTTACTGGTTACTTATATTCTGTTTTGTTTGAATTTTGCTGTGGACAAGCATCCCTATGGAATTGGTTTGAGTTTTACCTGTGAATTTGGAATGTAGATCTGGCCATATTGAGAAGTGATTGGGCTATTAGGTTACTGCTAATATATTTTCTGGGTCTGGCTCAGTATCTAGGTGCGTAATTTGGAAAATTGTTGTTTATAGTTGAAACTGAGAAGCGTGTATTGTGTTGATGTAAGAAGTTATGAATTTTGACAATATTGTTTCAAGCCAAAAGCATGAATCTAAAATGACGCTAATGGTAGTGATGGTTGTCTATTGCTATGAATGCGATAGAGTTGTTTCTGAAAATGAACCTCCAGCAGTCCATCGTTGAAAAAAGAAAATGCCCATAACAGAGATGGTGAGGGCAGGTGGGATGTGTCTTCTGAATGGATTCTAACTATCTGTCAATGAGATGCTTCTGAAAGTTGAAGGAAATGTTATATTGGATGTATTACACGTGCTACCTTATGCCATAATGTATATCAAACTGGTTCATGCATTTTTGTTTTTCTCAAGTGCATTTAACTTGATGATTGCATTAGTTCAAATAATAATTGAATTCTAACATGTACTTTGCATATACAGCTGTTTGAGTTTCTGTTGACCATCATGAGTACTGCAAAATTGGTAAAGGTGCGGTTCAAAATTGTTTTAACATATTTGTGCTTCTTATTTGGTTCTCGTTTTCCATCCTAAAACAAACTTTGTTCATGTAGGTTATTGCAGATAATGTCAAGGAATTGGTGTATTATACTATTGCTTTTCTGCAAATGACAGAACAGCAGGTAATTTTGTATTTTATAATAACAAGCCAGATTTCCATGAACTTGCAATTATTTTGAATAAGTGGCATTGTTTAGTTCCGTTCAGATTAATATCACAAAATGCTATGAACTCCAACATAAGCAAACATAATATGCCCCTATATGAGTTTCCCTCATTTACCCATATCCCTACTCATTTCCCTTTTGCCTTTTGATTTGGTCTAGGTTCTTGTTTTGACGCCATAGCTACCACCCTCCAAGTATCACCCTTTGCTATATGTATAACTCTCTATGGCATTCTGACCCTATGTTAATATTATTCCAATCCCATCTCCCTTAAAATTTGTACCCTACTGTCCCATCACCTGAGACATGCTGTTGAATCTCTCTTCAGAATTTAATTGAGACGCCTCCCTGATTTGATAGAGCAATTAAAGTCACTCAAGCCCATGTTTTATGAATGCATCCACAAATCTAAGTATCTATTAGCTTTTTTCCAAACCTAATTTATATCCCATGCCTAAAACCCTAAAATCATCAGGCATTCTTTAATTCTAACCAAATTTCATGCTGTCAGCCTTTCATGTTTTCTAGCGTAACTGATATTGCTTTATTAAGTAGTTAGTTTTGCTAGTGTTATTTCATTAATTTAGTGTTCTTATCAAGAAATGTACCTTGTCAACTCATTGTTTGATCATCTTCCTTAACTCATTAATTTAGTCTTTTCTTGGATGTCTTCTTCTTCTTCTTATATATATATTTTTAACTAATTTATTATTTTTAATTTTTAATTTTTAAATTTGTTTTTTCAAATGAATGTCTTGGTGTTAGAATCTTATGGGGATTACAAGCTTGGGAGTCATTAGTAACAAATAAATTTATTATAAAATTTACAATTGGTGATGGTACCTTTTTTTCTTAAATCAACATCCTGATGTTAACTTGAAAGTGTTTCTTGCTTAGCTGCTGGGATTATATGACTCATGTGATATGTCAAGATGACGATCATTCTAGGAGGGTGACTTTGTGCACTAATTAGTATCTTTGTGTTCACACATTTGGTATTGGTAGTGCATTTTTTTTTTTTAATGTAAGTTATCACCTGGTACTTAATGCGCCTCTTATACAAAGTTGGTTTTTACTTAATATTAATTCGTTTATTTAGTACAAATCTGGAATGGACCCTGCTGATGCTGTTCCTAACTTGAATGATTACTAATTCACTGACCAGGCAGCTCATTGTCAGCTGTATGATCTGGTTGACCATTAATTTTGATTAGGGGAGATACTGGGATGATCTTAATCATCTTTGTCTGTCTTTATATATCAATTGAAAAAACACATTACCCCATTCTTCCCTTTTATCTGCCATCTCAATCCTTTGAACTGCAAACGTTTTGCCTTTGACACCAAAATTTTGGTATGAAAAAGATTAACAAACTGTTTCAGAATAATCTATGTGAAGTTTAGCATGCTTGTGCTGTCAAATCGTAATAACAAATGGCATAATTCTTTCCTCTCTTTTTTCTCCTTTTGTGGCCACGTGCAAGTCATATGAGGGCTTGCACTTCAATTCTAACTGAAGTTTTTGAGTCAGCGAAGTATGACTCTTGAGCATACATTACAGTTGAGCTTATAGTTTGGGAAGGGATGGTACAATTTACTTCCCCTTTCACTTTTTTCTTTTTTCTTTTTTCTTTTTTTTTTTTTGCTTTTTTAAATATCGTGGGAGTGATCTGTCAGTGACTGCAAATTGTACAAAATGGACAATTTTGCTTAAAAGGCTTTGAATAGTAATTAAAGGAATTCTGTTTAGTCCTGCAGAAGTCATCATGACAGTTATTTACAAAAGGAATGACTTACAAAACAACCAACCACAGGTTATTGTAGGACTCACTGCCATGTAGTGTAGAAAAGTTTGTGCTTTCTTGGGTGTTAGAACATGGCTACCGTTTAGGGCTTCGTATTGCTTGTGATCTACAGTGGTTGCTTTTTGTACTGAAATAGTAATGAAAGAAATTTTGATGATGACCTGGATGCTTTAAGTTTATATGAAAATATTAAAAGAAGTTTAAGAAAGAAAAAGTGAATTTTGAACCTGGGGCTATACGAGTATTTTTACTATAATGTCTTTTGGGGCCAAAGCTTAAAATTCCCTTTAATTTCACCCAAAAGTCCATCCGATTAAAATGCTACAGGCTTCTTGCATGTGACCAATAATTTAGATGGGAAAACATTGTCTATAATTCTCCAAATATGTTCTTACAACATAGGATTTTAACATTTAACAATATTGCTCAAATTAAAAAACAATACTCAATATTCTTGGTTCAATATCCACAAAAACTAAAATTCAAAAATCTCAATACCTTGGTATTACATTTGTGGTACACTTTGGATTAGATGTTTTTTGACGAATCTCTTTTTTCTTTTTTTCTCAAATTCTATCCAGTCGAATCATTGAATCTGATGGTGTACTGTTAATTAAAGTGTTCAATTCTTTTAATATATATATATATATATTATATATTTTTCTTTCTCAAAAATTAACTTTTCTTTAGGTAGCATAGCTTGGTCAGTAGATGCTAACCAATTTGTCGCTGATGAAGATGATATCAATTATAGCTGTCGTGTCTCCGGTAAGAAATTACCAAGCTGTTTATGTAATTACTTAATTGTTCTAAAGAGACAGACACACAAACATACAACTATATTTGTGTGGTGTGTAAACTTAAAGAAGGGTTCCGATATATTGGTGTAATTGTCTGTGTTAATTGTTGTTTTAGTTTACATTATTATGATCATTTTGGAAATGGAGAAATGATAAACACAAGCTTTGGGAAGCCAATAAAAGCTATAGTAGTTGTTCGAAATCATGGAGAATGTAGAATTATCATGGAAGTGAAGCATGCTGACAAGATATTATCTCAATGAAAAATATAATGGACATATAGAACTACTGAATGTATGTTACTTAAATCTGATAACATTTTTTATTACTTAACCCCAAGGGAGACCACGCCTTATGCTGAGGTCACTAGTTCGAATATTTCCTTAAGGTCAATTACTTATAAAAAAAAAAAGAAGAAGCATTTTCTACTACTGAATGTTGGTTTAAATGTTATAATTTGATTAGTTACTGGTATTTGTTTGTTGCATATGCCATAGATATGGCCGTATCAATTTTAACAACATGCACTTTTTATTTGTTTTATGGGTCTTTATATAAATTTCTTTTTTGAGGCTACATGAGCTTTTATGACAGTTTGCCTAAATAAAATTGCCTCTTGCAGGTGCACTTTTACTAGAAGAGGTTGTCAATAGTCTTGGCGGTGAAGGAATTGATGCCATTATGCATGCTGCAAAAAGGCGATTCAGTGAGTCTCAACATGAAAAAGCTGCTGGTTCTACAGTTTGGTGGAGGGTAAGTAAAGAATGTGTTCTTGTGTGTGTATATATGTTAATGGTGATGAAATTATCCTGTAATAGGATATGGCCAAAGATCTGTTGTAGGTTTTTAAGATTGTAGACTCTGCTGAAATACGCTATTTGAATATCAATAGCGGGTTCTTAATCAGGATTTTTCCCAGTCGTTAAGATATGCTGCCCCTTATGTATTGGAAAAAGGTTAGTCATAAAAATGTGTTTCTGCCTTTTGTTGATGCAAGACTTCGTTAGAATAAGGTTTGTTTATTTCAGCGCCTTTCTCCCCCCTGTGTAACCCCTTTAAAGATTTGAATTCCATCAAAACACAAGCTGTATTGAATCTTTTTCTAACCATGCTTATGGTTCTCCAAAGACTCTGCTTTCCAAGGTATAAGTGGCAGATTTTGCATTCTCTTGTACCATTTCTGAAGAACTTTTCTTTTTGTTAGTAATGAAAGTTGCATTATAAAAAATAAGGCTCTAACCTAACTACACAAAATAGATGCTCAGAAGAAAATGAATAAAATAACCGAGGTCCAAAATAAAAAAAAAATAAAAAACCAAAAAAATCCAAGAAAGATACAGAAGAAAAATCCCCCATCACTTTCATCCAATTGAATAAAGATCTCAATAATAAAGCTTTCAATCTATGTTTTCAACTTTCATTCCTTCAAAAGTTCAAGCATCCCCTTTCAAATAATGCACATGAGACTTAATGGTATGGCTTTCCATAATGATATTCCGCCAACTGTGGCATAACACAGATCCCAAATAAAGTAGGGATTAGTGACTCCCTAACCACATATCAAACTGAAAAAGTTGATCAAATGTCTCTCCACTAGCATTTGCACATAAAGCAGCAATCCACTACAACATTTTTGCGCTTTCTGGGATAATGCACTATTAAAAGTTTCTCTGTGCTGCTATCCAACTAAAAAAAGCCACTTTTTTTCATCATATTTTCTTCTGTTTTCTTTGTTCATTCTATTCTTCTCACTTAATTCAACTTTTTGCATGGTAATTTTCCCAGATGAGGGAGGCTACTCTATTTGCATTGGCATCTCTTTCAGAACAACTGGTTGAATTAGAGGTTTGTGCTTTTTACATTATACTTAAGAGGGTGGTTTTTGTGCTCTGGTTGGGTTCTGATGAGCACAATCTGTAGTGACCATCTTTTATTCTTGATAATATGCAAGATCTTTTGTTGGCAGGATCCACTTGATGTATTATATTAATATATTTATGTAATATACTTAACAGGTATCAGGACCGACCAGAGTTGACGTAGGAAACCTTCTGGAGCAAATAATTACTGAAGACATTGGAATTGGTGAACTTTCTCTCTGCCCCTTCCCCAATAGTGGATTCAAATCGTTTATCAATGAACACAATTGGTATTATTCTTTTGTTTTGCAGGGGTACATGAATGTCCCTTTCTTTATGCTCGTATTTTCACATCAGTTGCTAAGTTCTCCTCTGTGGTAACTTTTACAATACTTGCTTACCTTCCCTAAGATCATTTCTGTTAGAAAATTCTTTTATGTTACTTCTGATTACGTACAGATGAGCCATAAAGTTCTTGATCACTTCCTCTATGCTGCTATCAAGGCAATTGACATGGATTTGTAAGCATGACTACCTCTCTCTTTCTCTCTCTCTCTCTCTCTATCAATCTATCTGGCTATATATATATATATATCAGCATATTAATTGAGAGCGGAATAAACATATGCTGATGTTGTTCTGTTAACAGGCCCCCACCTGTAAAAGTAGGCGCTTGCCGGGCACTTTCCCAGCTCCTACCTGAAGCAAACAAAGAAATTGTTCGACCCCAGATGATGGATTTATTTTCATCACTTACAGGTCTTCTTAACCATGTAATGTACTTCCAGTATACCCTTTGTGCTCTATAGTTGAAGTTCCTTTTGGTAGCTGTTTTAACTCTGTTTTTCAGGCATCTGATGAAACCTTGCACCTGGTGCTTGAAACACTGCAAGCTGCAATTAGAGCAGGTGGGTTTATGGGCATTTGATTTTAACGATGAATTGTATGAATTCTTTTTAAGTCCGTAGTGCATGTTGCAGATTCATTTTAAGTCCGTAGTGAATCTGGTTAGTTCCATGTTTTGTTTTTCCTGGTCTAGGCAAAGAATCATCGGCATCTGTGGAGCCCTTCATCTCTCCCATAATCCTTAATTTGTGGGCATTGCATGTCTCAGATCCTTTTATCAGCATTGATGCACTTGAGGTTTTGGAGGTAACAGTGTTGAACGTTGTTGATGATTGTCATAACAGGCTGAGATGCCTTCATTCATCTTATCTGTGTATGCTTGCTATATTTCCATAAAGTTCCTTGGTTTCTTTGTAATTATCACTCTTTGAGATTGGGGGGACATCACTGACAAAGTGATTAATGATGTGCTAATTTGTGACGTGGTATTTTCTCCTTTCAATGATCTCAAGCTTGTTTACTGAATTTTATAACATGGGTTTAATACTCAGTACAATTGCACACTTACACAACAATGTATATTGGGAGATATGTTTCCAACTTTTTTTGTTAGCTACAGGCGGAGAACCTTTCATCAAAAGCTTCACATTCTGTGATGATGTCCATCTTCCAACTTTTTTATAGCTAAAAGTAAATAAAATTCTGTTTCTTTTCCACATTCTGTACCTTATGGTTACAAGGTTTTTAATAGTATGTCTATACACACGCACACATGGTTTGAAAATGTGTAGCGAAGACCTATAAATGGATCATACAAAAGAGTGGTTACTGCGAACAGGGGCCTGAGTAGGCCTTGGTGGCATAAAGGGTGCGTGTAGCCCACCCCAGTTGTAGGGATGCATGTACCTGGTGGACCAAACTGACCAGAAACTACCAAAATCGGTTGATTTCCGTTAGAATCAGGTCATGGGCTGGTCAAAATTTGAAAAATTGACAAGGATAGGGTTGGGGTGTCGCACAACTGACCCCTACCGACCTGAATGATGGTGGATACTATATATATACTTTTCTTGAGGATTTGCAAATGGAAATTGGTGCCACCTCCCTCTCTCAGAGTCAGAGATTCTTTTGGCCTCTCCCTGTTGCATTCCCTCTCTCTACCTCCCCCATGGCTCGCCCTATCTGTTGCCGTTCGTTGAAAATCTACTGGCATGGAGTAAACCTTGCCGCTGTACCTCTGTTGCCGAAACCCTAGTTGCTACATCTGTCTCTCTGCCTCTCCCTCTTGCACCCCCCTTTCTGCCTTGCTCACTTTGTCTCTCTGAAACCTATGCGTCCTCACCTCTCTGCCTCCGTCCTCTCTCAATCGGCATGCTCATAGTCATGGTTTCCGCCTCCTGCTTGGCATTGTATCACACCCACAAATGCCAGATGGTCATGATGACAGCACTCACAACATATGACACCCTTGAAAATTTAGGGTTTTTTTGGTTCTGGGTTATCAATATTTTTGCTCAATTATGTTGTTTCATTTTTCTTTGTTTGAGTTTTTTAGGGAATATGCTGTTCAAGTTCCAAAACATATCTTTTTAGGTTATTTGGTTTTTGCCTGCAAATTGTTCACAGTTATTCTCTGTTAAAAGTCTGATGCATTGTTGCATTTTTTAGCTATTCCATCACCCCTTGATGTGATAATATCTTATCGATTGATTAAACCGACCATCCACTGATTGACACCCAACAATTTGGTACGGTTAGGTAGCGATCCCTAAGCAGTCATTTTTTTTTTTTCTCAGGGGAGGGGTGAATTCTGGATGACTGATACCAGTCAGTCTGGCCATTGGAAATGGCTGGCTACCTAGTTTGGTCAGGATTGAGGCTTAATTCAGTATGTATAAAGGCTAATTAGGTGCTTTTTGGAGATACAAGTTTTCTCAGTTCTTAAAAGATTTTGAGAATTATTATAGGGTTTAGGAAGTGGTAAAACCCTGCTTAAAGCTTTAGATAATCTTTTTGTAACCTCTAAGGTCAACCTTTTACTCTATGTTGACTATTGACTATGGAGTTCAAGTTGTCTTTTTCTTGAATAATATTCGGAATACATGAATCACTAAAACATATAGGAAATAGTTTGCTAGGCCATTCTAAGCATAGTAAGAGCTTGAAAGTTTTTGTGACAATGGGGATAGTTGACTGTGGATAAAATCTGAGGCCAGTTGGGTAAGTTTCTTAAATGGGCAAGACAAATCCACAGAACTGCCATTTCTGACCACTTTGTATCTGAACCTTGCTTTTGCTAAAATATATGATCTGCTTGATGCTTCCAATATTGGTTCTAAACAAACTTGGTTTGTTATTGAAGTTTCTGCATTTGCCATTTGTGTTAGCCTAAACTACCCTTGTGACTTAGTTTTAGTGACAGTTCTGTATAAAAATTTCGGATGTGGAGTCTGTTTGATTTTTCATTGTGCTAATTTATGATCGTCATTTTTGCAATTACAACTTAGAAAAGTTCGTGATTAAAGAGTTTCTGATTATATTCTGTTAACTATTTATTTTATTCTTTTAATTTTATTTGTTACCTCAGGCAATAAAAAATTCTCCTGGTTGTATACATCCACTGGTATCCCGAGTTTTGCCATACATTGGGCCCATCTTGAACAAAGTAAGGCTTGTAAGAGTTATCTCAATGTAAATTTTTTGCATGTTGTACAAGAGTTGTTTGGTTGTCTGTTTCTGATGCATTCGATGGTTATTGTCAGCCCCAACAGCAGCCTGATGGATTAGTAGCAGGATCATTGGATCTGATAAATATGCTTTTGAAGGCAAGTTAAATTTGGCAAGATAGTCTGATTGTTTTCTCTCACTATCAGCTTTCCAGCTTTTCACAATTAAAGTGGCACAATAATCTCATTATCATAGTATTCACATATTTTGCTAACTTACACTGTGTTAGCGTTGTACAGAATGCTCCTACTGATGTAGTGGAAGCAGTATATGTTGTCTGTTTTGATCCTGTTATCCGGATAGTCCTGCAAAGTGATGATCATAGTGAAATGCAGGTTATCTATACTTCTTGATGCCTCATTTTCCTATATCTTTGCTGCATATGTAAAATGTTGAAATGACTTTTCTATGCTGCCTCAATATTGACCAGAATGCAACAGAGTGTTTAGCTGCTTTTGTGTCTGGGGGAAGACAAGAAGTGCTCACTTGGGGTGGTGATTTGGGATTTACTATGAGAAGTTTACTTGATGCAGCTTCCCGGTAATTGATTAGTAATTTCCTTCGTTTAGTAATCCTACTAGAGAGCTTGAAAGCTCTTGTTTAATGTTGTCAAAATTTGAAAATGTACTACCTTGTAGAAACAGAAAAGCTATTCTTATGGACTACCATAAAGTAGATACTTTTTCTTTATTGATTATATTGCATCCAAAAGCTTTTAGTTTTAGTTTTACAAAATCATGATGATGCCAAGTTCGTAAATTTACCCAAACCACACGTGGTCAGGGGCTTAAAAAGGGCTCTAGCTTTGGGACTAGCTCTATTTATTCAACCATTTCCTCATTTCAATAGCATTTTGTGAGATAATCTCTTTTTTTTTGCCAGTGTACTCATGTTTGAATAACAAATGAAAGTTCCATTTTTTAGTTTATTAAGCTCTGGCTTTTTTTTTTAGATGTACTATGTCCTGAATGATTATGGATATGTGATAAGTGATGTGGGAAAATGTATTCATTGTCTCTAGTTTGTCCACTTCAACTTGGTTTCTTATTTGCTGAGTGAAATATAGAGATTTTACATTCCCATTTCTTGTTCACCTCTTTTGCTGGATGCTGATCTTTCTAGCAAGCAGACTTATTCATTGCATATTCTGAGTTTGTCCTCTTGTATGTATAGGACATGATATCTTGCATAGAAAAGTGACACAATGGTTTGGAATTATGTTTGTTCTTTCTATAATTATTCTTATGGGTTTTCTAGCAGTACATCGATATTCCTGTTAATTTTTCATGATTAATAGCAATATTATACTATAATTTTTTCATAGATCCTGGTTTCTGGATGCTGAAATTTGGGCAATTGGAATGCAGACTTCTAGATCCTGAATTGGAAAGCTCTGGTTCTCTTTTTGTTGGGAGCTACATTCTGCAACTTATATTGCATCTTCCCTCACAAATGTCACTGCATATAAGAGACCTGGTTGCTGCTCTTGTTAGACGGATGCAATCTGTTCAAATAATGGGATTGAGAAGCTCATTGCTACTTGTTTTTGCTAGATTAGTAATTTCCTTTAACTTTTTAACTTCATCTTGTCTTAACTAGCTTATTTTTGGTAGACTAGCATTTAGTGTTATCTAATGTTGTTGATTAGAATGACAGAGAAACTTGTGATTTATTTCTTCTTTTGAATTGCTTTACTTTTTATTATTCTCGGGTAGTGGTTATGACTAAAAGCCCATAAAAAAAAAATAAAGAAAATTTTTTAAAAAAAAAAAGAGAGAGAGAGAAAAAAGAAGAAGAAAATTGCACGAGAGAATCTCTAAACTAGAACTTCCTGGCTGTTCACATTCGATTCTTACTGTACTTGCTTTTAAAATTGCTGACATTTGGTTCCACCCCTGTTCTTGCCAAATTCCCCCAACATTTCCTGATTGCAGGTGTGTTCAAGAAGTTAGGCACCTGCACATAATTTCAGTGGATTGATTTTGGAATATTTCTCCCTCTAAAATGCAGGTTCATATGAGTGCCCCAAATGTTGAACAATTTATTGATTTGCTAATCAGTATCCCAGCTGAAGGCTATGATAACTCCTTTACTTATGTAATGTCAGAATGGACGAAGCAGCAAGGTAAGTATCCCCCATGCACTTGTTTGCTTTTAAAAAGGCATACAAATGTATTCAAGTGGTAATATGAGCATTTATTTAAGCTTTAATGATGAATTTGTCATTCAGATTGGGTTTCATAGTGGCTTTGTTGTGCTTGCTAATATACTTAATCAAGAGAAACTGCTTAGGGGTTTCATTGGGCATGGATAGTGAACTAGGGAGGTAACTAGTAAGACATTATTACATACCTTTTTTACAAGGCTAGAAGTACAAAGTATGTGAAACTAGTAGATACCATTTGGCAACCGTTTAAAAAACGGTTCTCGTCTTGAAAACAGAACATTTTTTAAAATTGTTATATAATCAAGTTTTCAGATGTGGAGTAGTTTTCAATTTTCGTTTTCAAAAACACTTTTCAAAATACCAAAATGTTTTTGTTGATTATTTTCTTGGAAACGTGTTTGGTAACTGGTTTGAAAACCAGCATTAAGATAATAATAAAAAAAGAAAGTTTTCCTCCAACCTACCTACTCTATTAAATTGACATGTGGCTAAAATGCATGTGATTCTCATATGCATTTTTTAAAATACATGTGAAAATCATATCTCTTTTAAAAATGCATGTTGGACACATATAAGTTTAATAAGTTGGTTGGAGGAAATTCCTTCAATCCAGTTTGGAGGAAAAAAATTTAAAAAAAAAAAAAAACCGGTGTCACATGTGTCTAGCGGCTGCAATGTGGCCGCCAAAACAGTCTACTGGCAGCCACCACCTAATGGCCACTAGAACTGTCTGGTAGTCACCATGTGGCCATTGGATTTGTCTAGTGGCTATCATGTGAAGGCTAGACTCTAGTAGGGCCCTTTTTGTATGTTTTTTTTTTCTTGTTTTGTTTCTTTTATGTTTTATAAAAATATTTTCAGGAACACTTTTCAAAGTATTTATCCATACAAGTTTCCAAACGTGGCCCTCACAGGCAACACATTTTTCAGATGTGGCTCCACATGTTTGCAAACAATTCTCAAAACTTTTCAAAACATAAAATATGAAACACTTTTCGAAAACTTTCCCAAACGGGCTAGGGCTTCAAATGCCTAGTGTTAATTCTATGCTTAGATCAAACATTGACTCTGATTCCTTTTTTTTTTTTTTTTTTTTTGGGGGGGGGGGGGGGGGAGGGGTAATATTTTTATTTTTTTTATTCAAATGGGAGAAAGGTTTTCAGGTTTCGGGCAAAACAAGGAAGAGAAAGTTTCCGGGTTGTTTTTAGGGGATCTGAACAGTAACACGAGTACAGTGTTCTCTTTTTTAGAGTTGTCGGGGAGGGGGATGGGTGGTTTTGGGTTTCCAATATTTGGATTTTGTGGAAAGATGGGATTACAATTTAGGCTTGGGTTTGCTAAAATTGGATTGAAAGCGGGGAAGAATTAAAATGGAAAATAAGAAGAATGTAACAGGTCTAATGAAGGTAATTAGACCATTCCCATATTCAAGAGATGGACGGATAGAATTAAATAAGTAAAGACTGTCTTTTAACATGTGAGATTGGTAGCTAACCGATTGGGCTCAAGTTGGGCAAACAAGTGGGCTGGTTTAACAAATTAGTTGGACCAGTTAAATTAACTGGGCTGGATCTTTGTATATAAGGAGTTTAGTCTTTTATTTGTATTTTTCATCCAGAACTTGTGTCATGAAAATCTAGTGTTGTTTAGCTTAACTTGTAGTTCATTGTAGATGGAGGTTGGCCCAATCCTCGAAATTGACCAAGTTCTTGTAATCCTTGTTTTACTCAATTCAATTCCATTTCATATACAGCCCATTATCCCAATCTATCCATCTTTCTGTTTCATTTTTTTACCATCTAAATCAGAAAAGCCGAAATTAACAACAGGTTGTTACAAAGAAGAAGAAGAAGATAGATCTAAGCATCACGATAGTTTTCCCTAAACATCTCACCTAGGGTTTCCTTGGCATCAGCTTGTATAAGATTGCATCACACAATCCTGATGAGTATTTTTGCCTAATATTTTCGTAGATTTGTTTTCTTTATTGATTGAAAGCATTGCGTCAATAGTTATAGAAGCCTAATAAGATTTGGACTCTACAGGTTTTGACTACTAAGCCCAAAGTAAATAAAAAATAAGATCTGATAACGTATAAAACCCACAACAATAACCACAATCCATAAGTACAGCCCATGTCTGGAAATTCTGAAAATTATAGAAATATCACCGACTGCTAAAATTAAATAAAACTATATTAAAATAAAACAATCCAGTTGCTTCCTGCATATCGTTGAAGTGATAATTTGTTCCACTTTCTACTTGAGTGCAGGTGAGATTCAGGGGGCATATCAGATTAAAGTCACTACCAGTGCTTTGGTATTGTTGCTTTCCACAAGGCATGCTGAACTGGCAAAAATCAATGTCCAAGGCCATCTAATTCAGGTCTGTATATAATTCAAAGTACATTTTCTTTTCAAATGTGCTTATTGATTCTATTTTTTTGGTCCATTTTTCGTTTTTGGACAAGTCTGCCACAGGGATAACCACACGCTCAAAAGCTAAATTAGCTCCAGATCAGTGGACAATGGTGCCGCTTCCTGCAAAGGTACTTTTAGGTTGTATTTCCTCACATTAAGAATTAATTTTTGGATGGACATTTTTGCTTTTCCAAGCCAAATGAGTACTATCCTGGGCAAATTTTGAAGGTGGTACTAGCTTTTTATCTCCAGTCATTTAGTTTCTGTACATCATGAGTGCCAATGCAGAATTATGCTTTTAAGAAGATTGATATTCTGTGTATTATACATGCAATTTACTGATTATTCTTGTGCTTTTAACAAGCCTAAGGTATGGAGAAAGCTGAAAGCCTTTTCTCTGCCTCCCAGACTATCTTCCTTTTTCAAATCAGAAATTATATGTTTAAATTGGATAAACTTGAATATATTGAAAGATCTTACAATCCTTTTCGCTATTTACCCTGGGTTATGCAGATGCTGGCACTTTTGGCAGATGCATTAATTGAAATCCAAGAACAACATTTGGATGATGATGATGAGGTAGTTAGTTTTATAACCTGCTGTCTAGATCCAGATTACTGGTTATTGGAGCTAAAAGGTTTGAACCAATTATGTATTAGGATAGTGACTGGGAAGAAGTTCAAACTGGGGATGTGGAAACTGATAAAGATTTGCTTCATTCACTGTGTACTACATCATCTAGCAGACCGACATACAAACATCTTGAAGCAATGGAAAAAGTATTTAACAAGGTTTGAAAGAAACAAGATAACTTTCCTGTTGTTTACAAATATATGTGTGCTCTTTTTCATTTTCCTTACCTACAATTTTTTTTTTCTTATTTATATTTTTCCTGGATTTCTGGTTAAACTTGGTTGAAAATTTCAAGGATCAAGAGGATGACTATGAAGATGACCAACTAAATGTTACGGATCCCCTCAATCAGGTGTATATGGATCCAAAGTTTCAGTTTTTCACAAATATTGTTGATGTCAAGCATTTTCAATAATTTTAACTACTTGATTGCCCCTGACAGATTAATCTGGTTCACTATCTTGGAGATTTCTTTGTGAATTTTTGTCAGCACGACAGACAGCTATTTGAGAACCTTTGCCAGGTGCTTTAAATTTTCAGTCAAGCAGTTGCAAGCATCTATTAGAATGGAGTTCCACCCCCCCACCCCCCCCCTCTCTAATGTTATTTTGGTGTGAATAACTAACTTAAAATAAGTGATTTCCTGTTTTGCTTTTGATCCTACAGAGTTTGACAGAGTCCGAACGAGATGCTATACAGATGGTACTGAATCGCTGATGACTTTTCTCTCTTTGTCTACATTGTTGGATGCTGTTCCATTCATTGGTTGATTGAAAACAAATATATATACATTATATATATCAAATCTTGCCAAAGCTGCCAAGGGATGAAAGACTATAGGCTGAGTTTTTAAAGCTGTAATTTTCTTTTCCTTGGTTTTCTTAAATGTATTTTTGACATTTAGACTGAGACTTGCAATTTTGGATTTAGCTTCAGAGTTGAGTGCTGATTGAACATTTTCTTATGCGTATACTATGATTTTTTATTTTTTATATACTATGAATTTTTTTTCCCTTTTTTGTAATTTATTTAGACAGTTTCTGCAGACAAAGAAAGAAAATAGTTCCTCTATTCATTTCATGCAAAGGTCTCTGATAATCTTTCATTAGTTCAAGCTGTGGATGAGTGTGATCAAAGAGATATTATTTGATTGGTTCTATCCTAGGATCTATTTGGGATTTAGATTTCAAGAAGTGTGATTTTTAAAATAGCCATTTGAAAACGTAATTTTTAAAAATGCAGTTAAACATTTGGCTTTTAAAATTATAATTTTGCTTTTAAAATTTTATGTTTTTAAAAAAGTACTTTTTTATTTGCGATTTGAAAATGCAAAAAATAAACATTTTCAAATTCTAATTTTTCTAAAAACGTATTATCTAAATAATCTATTTTTTGTGATTTGGTTTAAAATTGTACTTTTTATTTATAAAATCGTAATCTTAAACGCACCTAAATAAGATGCACTCTTGCATGTAGATGCATCATGCATCATAGTGCTATTATTGCTATGTTTAAAGAGTTTCTTGGATAACGTTTTAAAAAAAAAAAAGTGACGAAGCATGTTTAAAATCTTAAAACATTTCAAACTAAAGCATGACTTACTTTTTTTGTATTTCTTTTTCCTCTTATTTTCTTTCATCACTTTTAATCTTTTGCTTCTATGTTATATCATTTTTCTTTTTCTCTTTTTGATATTTGATATTTTATACTTATTATCAAACTCCGTTGATTTTAGTTGATCGTTATTACGAGTTTTGATCACTTATTATCACCGTATCATTGATTTTAACACACAACTAATTAAATCTTAATTACATTATGAAAAGTAAAATAAATTAGCCATATTATCTATTGAGAATAATGTATTAACCAAACTTAAACATAAAATAAAATATTGACTAGTAATTTTACACCTCAAAAGGCTAGAAGCATGATTTTGAAATTATTTTCTTACTATTTCTTATAAAGATTTATTATATTAATATTTTAAAATTAAAAATACTTTGTTTTAACTTTTTGTCTTTAAGCCTCAATTTTCATTAAGCGGCCAACATGATAGTTTATACCCCTTTCCACTCAAAACACACCTTTTGATAAATTCAATCGGATTCTCCCTCTCGATTAGAAAGAGTCAAAGAGATAGACGAATGCTTATTAAAATTTAAAGAAAGGAAGAGATAAGACCACGAGATTTTTGTATAAAGCATTAAGGCATCATCCGAAAATTGGGTCAATCAAGAGCTGCATGCCTATACGTTACTTACTTTTCTTATTGTTTTCTATTCTTTTACTTTTTTTGGTTTTCATTCCAATTGGTTCCGAACCGATATACCTTTAGATTAAATTTCCACCACACTTGGAAGAATGAGGAACCTGTTTGACTGTAAAGTTTGTCTGTCTCAACACGTCTCGATTCTACGAACTTTCGTCTCTATAGAATATTCCGGGCATGTATGGCTAAATGTTAGGTAGATTAGAATCATTAGATAGATATAGGACCACGGCTATCTTGACCGCCGACCGCTGTTATAAGGTCACGTCGCTCAACCGTGTGTTTCACATTGCAATAATTTTGCAAATTAAAAATTAGATTTTAAATTAAATTATAAAAAATATTTCGTTTAAAAGTATATTTTTTAAAAATTATAATTTAAAGACGTAGAAAAATTTGTATTTTTAAGCCGTAAACAAGGAGATATGTTTTAAAAATGTATGATTTTAAATGTCAAACTAAAATTTTACCAAACATTTAACTGCATTTTTAAAACTCAAACATTTTAAAATCGAAAAATCAAATCAACCCTTAAACATGCATGAAGGCCAATACAGTACAAATCAAACGAAAAAGTTGGAGTCCAAGAGCCATTGCAATTTATTTTGAACAACTGCCCAAAATGTTTACATACAAATTACAATCATTTGATGATGGCTCTCAAAACCATCTACTACCTATGGGTTATAAAGTTGTAAATCATATATATATATAGAAAGTGTCGAGCATTTCTTTTTGCTTTCATCAAATTCAACGTAGCCACCAAGTCTCGCGGTTACCGGAATTGAAAGCAGAAAACTTAAAACGCAGCACCTCCACCCCAAGCTCAGTCTCAGTGGCAGTTCTCCATGGAAGCAGCGAACCGCGACAGAGGGGACAGGTTAAACGCTTGTATCCAAGCCATCTGTCTAAGCAAACTCTATGAAAAAGATGATCACATCTCAACTCTCTAATCTCTTCTCCTTCCTCAATTTGGCAGAGACACACTGCACATTCTTTTTCTTTCCTGCACCCTGGCTCGCAGCCGTACAGGCCTATGCTTAGTTCTTGATTGCCACCATCGAGCATGTCAAGCTGGTACTGGTAAGCGAAAGAATGATAAAGCAAGAAATTGAGTACCTGTTTGAAACGGGCAGCGATTAAGATAACATAATCCCAAATGATAGATGGATGAATTAGCTCGTAAACTTGCTTCTGTAAGCCAAACATGCTAGACATTAGAGAGAAAAAGTGTGAGAGAGTTGAGGAAATTTGCCAAGTTTTCATATTGTGCTGATTGAATCTTTGAAGGAGCAGAGGAGGTATTTAAAGAGTTTGGCACGTAGGAAGGTAGCTGGAAGTGAAGCAAAGTCGTTGAGGAGAGACAGACAATTCCTAAAAAGGATAAATGTGTAATAATATAAAATCCAGTCCTATTAGAAAAAATAAATTAAAAAAAAAAAAAGACAAAAATTTCATATAAACTGGTTTGCAAAAAATTCTTACAAATCAGTCTTTAAAAGTGACATGTGTCTTTTAAACATATAAAAAATACATGTTTTCTTATTAAGATTATTAAAAAAACATACGAGAA
This sequence comes from Betula pendula, assembly GCA_900184695.1. NCBI lineage: Eukaryota > Viridiplantae > Streptophyta > Magnoliopsida > Fagales > Betulaceae > Betula > Betula pendula. The sequence goes on along the minus strand of FXXK01001828.1, from coordinate 79,398 downwards.
GTATATGCTATTAAAAAAAGCATTTAATTTTCACATGTTAAAAACATATGTTATTTTTAAAGACTAATTTATAAAAATTTTCTACGAGTTAATTTGAAAAAAATTAGTGTCCATCAAAAAATAATCAAGTCCTCAAAGAGCTATAATTGAATGCACCCACTTTCAAATTGTTATCATAACGAAAACAACAATACCAAATAAGTAGTGCCCGATCCACTAACCTTTAATTCAAGATTGATATAAATTATGTAGGATAGAAATAAATTTTCTACAAATTGCCTATTATAATAAATAAATAAATAATTAATCAAGTCCTCAAGGGCCATAATTCAATGCGCGCACTTTCAAATTGTTATAACCACCAATACAACAATATCAGATAAGTAGTGCGGGATCCACTAACCTTTTAATTCATGATTGATATAAATTATTTAGGATTAAAATTTCTTACAAATTAAATGGTAAGAAAAAAAATTTAATTTGGTCTCTAAAAGTGTCATGTGCGTGTTTCTTTAGCATGTAAAAACTATAATTTTTTTTTTTTATTAATGCTGTTAAAATATGTGAATAAGAGCGAAAATAAAAGAAAGAATGAGACATAAAGAATTACGGATAGTTCAGTGTTAAACACATATGTTCACCACTCGAAAAGGTTCTTAAAATTACATTGTACTAATTAACTTGATTTGTCTACAATATAAAAATTCTTATTTATAAGGTATGAAGTAAATATAAGAATAGTAATTACAATCAACTTTAACTAAATAATATTATAAGATCAATCAAATATAAAATATACAAAAAAAAAATATGTATATTCTAACTACAGAAGAAATCGGAAAATAACATTCCTGTTTTTCTGTATAACATATTAAAATTTGAATAAGTAATATTATACACATTCTTATTATTTTACGTGACTTTTATAATTATCAATTCATCAAATTTAATGAAAATTTTAAAAGACATCTTAGAAAGAGAGTTTGAGTATGAAAGTAAAAGTTTGTATTAAAAAAAAAAAAAAAAAAGTTCGTAGCATTTCTCTTGAGATTCACAGGTCATATCGGTTGCAAAATATCTAAATTCAGGGCTCGTGTTTGTCCATCACTCTAAGCTGAGTGAAACCTACCAAATTTTTTATTTTTTTATTTTTACAAAAAACAGAGAAAAAACAAGAAAAGAAAGACACATGCAGGTCAATTTCAATATTTTAATTACAAAAAAGAATATTTTAAGATGTATGCATGTCAATGTCATCCATGGTAACAGGGAAATAGTTGTCCACAAACATCGGGGTACTTGATGAAATAAAGACCACAAAATAAGAGTAATAATCACATATTTGTCATTCTCAGAAAAAAAAAACATATTTGTCATTTTTCCAACATATCACAGGTGAATTTAATGGCGGAGTGATCATGGCGGGAGGTTGTGTGGACCGTATTAGGATCCTTTTCCCTGTGGACCCTTCAAAGTTTGAAAAATCATCTATTGTACTTGCGAATTGTCTAATCATTCGTCTGTGTCGGTTTAAAATGATTTTTGAATTTGTTTCTTTTTTTTTTGTTTTGTTTTTTTAGTATTCAGAGAGATGAAAAATAACAGATAACAAAAAATATTTTGAGTGTGACTGAATTTTTTTTTTTTTAAGTTTTTGTAAAAATGATTTTTACATTTTAAAACCATAAATTATTTTTTAAATTTAAACTTTTTATTTTAAACCCTTAGAACAATACCGAAACTTTGTCAAACTATCTCCAGAACTTCTTTGAAACTCAAAATTTAGGTTAATTTATTTTAAAAAAAAAAAAATTATATTTATATTTTTAAGTTTTGAAAAAAAATTAATTTTTATAAATTAATATAATTGAGTAAAAATATAAAATAAAAATATTTGTAATTTTTAATACACGCCAAATACTAAAAAATAATTTCAACAAAAAATATTTTCTTAAAAAATTATTATTTTTAAACATTTTACGTCGAAACAAATAAAACTTATAAAAAATTCAATTAATCAACAATTGTAACTTCTTCCATAAAAAGTAAAATAAAGGGGTGAAATAACTCTAAAAACTAATAAATATAACACTTAAATATATTAAATTATCAACTTATTATAATTACGTCCCTTCATTAGCTTTTACCGTCAATTTAAATGAAAAAATTACGTGCCTTACACGTGACAACTTTTATGATAGCCTTCTTATAAATAATACCTCTCATTTCTTGCCAAAACCTCGAACGCTGATAACTCCTGATGACGTTTTGAAATTTGCTTTTTGCTTTTATGTTTTTTTTTTAAATAAAAAATAAAAGCATTAACAACAATGTTTTTTATTTATAAAAAAAAAAAAAAAAAAAAAAAACATAAAACATTTACAAAACACTAAAAAAACAAGTATCACATGTTCCGATGTTCGTAACATCAAAACTAGAAGGTACGTAAACGACAGCGGCTGAATCAAAATGATACGAGATTTCAATCTTCATCAGTTCGACTTCTTCTGCTGAATTACCATTAATTTGTCGAGGACTGATATACATCAGCCAAGCTGATGCAACAGTACATCAGTCTGGACATAGTTCAGAAGTAAAAAAATAAAAAAATAAAAAATATTTTTTTTTTTTTAATTATAGGTCCCACCATCACAGACCCAGGCTGATGCACATCAGCCTGGGCTATGATAAATATTTACCGTAATTTGTCTACTGCTTCTCTTAAGTGACTTCACCCGTCACGTCGTTGGCCCACGACAGTTTCCCTCTTCAAATTGGTTTAGGCTTTCGCGTGACAAGGATATATTTGACAAAGAGTTATGATAGAGATATTAAAGAATTAATTTAGTGATTAATTTGAATTTTTGGAACAAGTGATAGTTTAAAATAATATCAGAGTTAAAAGGCATCAAGTTTAAACCTTGACTCTGTCAGTTTATCCTCTATTTCAATTAAATATTTTATATATTAGACTTTATCTATTAAAAAAGAGTTTGAGTTCACACGTGAGAAGAAGTGTTAAAGTATTAATTAAGTGATTAAATTTATCTCTTCCTATAAACTTAAGCTTTTGGAAGAAAAATTTGGAGAAGAAGAAGGGTATTTGGTTACGGGTGATTTCTTACCCCTATTTGCTATTCGAGTTTGTAGATATTCCTATTCTAGTTTTGGAATATGATATCCCCATTTTTGTGTTAGACTTAGATCTGTTTGGTTACGAGATTAAGGTGATCCTTATCACAGTTTACTATAATCTGCGAATAAGATATTCATTGTTAAAAAAAAAAATTGAAAAGAAGAGAAAGAAAAAAAAAAATCAAATCAAACCAGTTGAAGAAACGAAAGAAAACCGAGAAAAAAAAAAGCCTAAGTTGACTATATTATTTCGGCCCTTTGTTGGCCTGTTATTTGGTCTATTTTTTGTCCTTTTGTTGACCTAGACCCATTATTCAGCCCATTGTTGGCTTTCTTCTTTACCCATAGTTGGTCTCATTTCAGCTCATCGTTGGCTTTTTCTTGGCCCATAGTTAGCCCAATTTTCGGCTTTTGTGGTATTGTTTAAAACCCATGCCTATTTAGGACCCGTAGTTGGCCTCCTTTTAACCATTTGTTGGCTCTCATTTTGGCCCATAATTGGCTATATTTTGAAGATTATTAGTCTATTGTTGTTAAAGGCTTATCTCTAGTCATCATTGCCGCTATGAAGTCACCGCCACCGGCCACAACCAACTCCGAAGAGTTTACATTCATCATCTCCGGTCTTCGTGTTGATCGCTACCGTCTCCAGCAAAAAAAAAAAAAATCAAACTCAAGATTTTAGAATCTTTCACCTTGAGTTTGAGGGGGGGAGGGGGGAGGGGAGTGTTAGAGTATATTAGGATATTGAATTTCAGATATTTATTATAATTTATTGTAATCTCCTATAATCAGATTTAATGGTAATCGAATCATATTGATTTAATTACTATACTTATCAATCTCAATTCTCCTATAAATAGGAGTCTTATGTATTATAAATTCAATCAAATGAATAAGAGAAATAATATAGCCCTTAGGGCTTTATCCTATGGATATAGGTCATAGACCGAACAACGTAAATATTTTATCTCATTTTTCTATTTATTCTGCTATTTATTATTTTCTTGTTCCATATTATGTTTTCTTTCAAGAGAAAGAGAGGAATAAATTTTTTATTTTATTTTTTTCTAATTGAGACAAGAAAAGGGTTACAAGATAAGATAAGATAAATAAATTAATTGATGCTATATAAATACAAACCATTTGTATTTGTATTTTTTTCTCGAAGCAAGAAGTGTGAGAAGTTGACAGACTTAAAATCCTATAAAAAGGGTCTCTTATAATAGAAGTCTATCGCATATTGTCTTATTTGTATTTACCTAAATTGATATGATTTTTAAAATTATCATTAGATAAGTAATCTATGAGGTATTTTTGAGAAAAGTGAAAAAATTCTAAAAAATAGATGATAATAAGTGAGAAGAGATGAACGCCACGACAATTAGTGCGATCCATATTACATCATGTTAAAAGCTGTTTTACTTGCTTCATATTATGAGATATATATACATAGTAAAGGAAATGTAAAGAAAATTAATTTTGGTTTTATTATGTATAAAACCTTTCTTTAAATCGTGTAACTTGCAAAACGGTTATGACATTTTATAACCATACTTTTTTGTGAAAAGCATGTATTGTGATAACTATTTTACAAGCACTAGAAAGTTGAATTTTCAAAGAAAAATATGGCTCACTTCACACAGGTTTATGGCCAGAACTTACATAATTGTTAGGCTGTAAACTCACATATTTACCTATAAAATTATAAAATATTATAAATGTCGCTAAGAAGGCATGTACAGTTGAGGAGGACTAGTATGCATTTTTTTGAATTACTATCCATAAGGCTCGTAGGGACCTCCCCTTTTTTATTTAGATATGTATATATGCCGTGTAGCATATTTTGGTTGTCATATATGAACAGTAAAATTTAGTTTTGTAATGGCATTATGTTATGAAATTTAAGCTCTTCTATGCTTTATAAAGTGAGTTTCTAGTTTAAAAAATTTTTTTTTTTTACTTGATAAATCTTCTGCTATGAGTGTATTAATAAGTAGTAAATTTAATCCAAATAGGACAGTGTCCGCTAGGCCCCACTACCCAAAAAAAAAAAAGGGCCAAATATGACAGTGTCCACTAGGACCACTACCAAAAAAAAAAAAAGGGACAGTGTCACGAGACTCACGACGGTCTCATCATCATGATATTTTTATCTTTTTTTTTTTTTTTGTGGGTCATGATATTTTTATCTTAATTAAATACAAAGTATGAAGGTTTCGTCCTTATCAATTAGAACACCAGGCAAATCTGTAGCCGTGCATGGAGAGCAAGAAAGAACAATGCCACGTAGGTCTGACTGGGGGGCGAGTAAAGATCTGGTACAGACGAATGCAACCAGCGAATGGTGGATATAGATCTATGCATGATAAAACACAGATCTGCCGTTGATGAACGCAGATCTACGGTAGACAGATTCAGATCTGCTATGGATGAACTGAGATATTGAGAAGGAGACTCAGATCCACCCAATCGTAGCCGTACTTTCAGAGAAATGAGGAATTGTCGTTCCCACAATGAGAACGGACTGCGTTCCTAACAACTTGAAAAGGCGGAGTTTAGGCGAATTCAAAACCTTTTCACACGGGTAAGTATCTGAATCCGTCAAACGCGTTTAATAGACCAAATAAGAATCGATCCTTGATTTTAGACCTACAAAAAGAAAGAACAATAATAATCCAAAAGGCGAAAAGAAAGAATCGAGTCTAAAGTGATTGGCCTGTCTAAAACCAGACCTGTCTATTGTCTCCTAATTCTGAGCAATCTTTCTTCTTCACTACCCTAATCAATGTTAGCACACAATTTAGCCTAAACATCATCTAGTTTATTCTTCAAGAAGTCATAATTTTCGAGAAAATAAATCATATAGAGGGTGGGTGCATGGTACAATTTCTTACAACATTGGGGTTTCCACCTTCCATTATTGCTAAGTTTATTTAAGAGTAAAATGATTTTCAGTCGGAAAATAATGTAAGAGAAATTATTTTCAAAAAAATGATTTTTGTCGAAAATATTTATTTGTGTTTAGTGCGTCTGAAAAATCACAATTTTTTTTTATATGTTCAATCAATCATATTAACTAATAAAAAATATTTTTTATTTACAACTTAAAAATATTAATATAATTTTATTAATATATTATATTAATAAAATCTCGAATGACGATCAAGTCTTGGTGGGGTCCTGATTGGGCCTAGGCGGGGTCTTGGGTCCCGACTAGGTCACAATCGGGTCCCGGCGGTGTCCCGACTGGATCCCGGCGAACTCCCGATTGGTTAACGGCAAGGCCTTGACCGAGTCTTGGCGAGGTCCCGACTGGGTTCGAGAGGGTCCTGGTGATGTCCCAGTCGAGTCTTGAAAATGTCTCGGGTAGGTCCCGACGATATCTTGGGTGGGTCTTAAAAATGTCTTAGGTGGGTCCCAGCAATGTCTTGGGCGAGTCCCGAAAATGTCCCGACCTGGTCCTGGCGATATTCCAGGCGAGTCTCGGCAATGTCCCGGTCGGGTCTCGATGATGTCTCGGGTGGGTCCCAAAAATGTCTAAAGCGAGTCTTGGCAATGTCTTGGACTGGTCTCAACGATGTTTCGATTAGGTCCCGAAAATGTCTTGAGCGGGTCCCGGCAATGTCCCGATTAGGTCCCAGCGATGTCCTGATCGGGCCCCGGCAATATCCCAAGTGGGTACCAAAAATGTATAGGGCGGGTCCCGACGATGTCCCATCCGGGTCTCAACAATGTCCCGGACAAGTCCCACCAATGTCCCGATTAGGTCCCGACAATGTTCTGATTGGGTCCCATAAATGTCTCGGGTGAGTCCTGATTGAATTCCGGCAAGGTCTGATGGTATTTTGGCTGTGATCCGACGATTTGAAAATGTGATATTCAAATTCAGAAAATGGTTTTACGGTTTTAAGAAGGGGAAACCAATTTACAAAAATTAAAAAAGATTTTTCGGTCAAACTGAAAATGGTTTCTATTGATTATTATTTTTTGCCCCACCGAACACCGAAAAAACATAAAAAATAATTTCTGAAAATCATTTTACGCCGAAACAAACTGTGCCTATGCTGTGAAAAAACACATATCCAATATTTACTATATATAAATTTCTTTCAAACTTTGTCGTAAGAAATCTTTTAATCCAGTATCTAATGTTATGTATTTTTTAAGTATGTAAGATACACGTAATTTTTTTAATAACATGTGTTTTTCACATATTTTTTTAATAGCATTTGTTAGAATATACGGAAAATATAATATACTTTTCCTATATTTCATATTTAGTTGATATTGTAATATTTTCTATTTCGGGTTGATTATAATCAAATCTCATTCTTATATTTACTTTATACTCTATAAATAGAGACATTTGTATTGTAGACAAATCAAGTTAATTAACACAATGTAACCTTAAGGACTCTTCAAAGTAGTGAACGTAAGTGTTTAACACCAAACTATCCGTAATTCCTTGTGTCTCATTCTCTATTTTTCTTTTCTGCTATTATTTTCATATTTTATATTTTTTCACGTTATTTTAACATTCATAATGATTTTTTATTTGAAAAAATAAAAAAAACATATTGTCATCTGTAACATGTAATATGATATCATGATATACCAATTTGATTCAAGATCTCTTACTGTGCTAACACAATAAACTCAAATCTAGCCAACAAAATAGACAAAAATAAATCACTAAAAGTACATATATACTTTGACGTTGGGTTTCTACTACCTTGATGACTGTATTCACATAGCTGCTACCACACTATGCGAAGAAAATCATAACGCAAGGAAAAATTAATTATAATTAAAAGCAGAAAAAGAAAAAAAAGGTAGAGATTCATATTGGCAGAAGTTTGATGATTCAACGTAGCCACCATGTCTCGCGGTCTTCAGCGGAAGTGAAGGAGAAAAGCTTAAACGACAGCACTTCAACTCCAAGCTCAGTAATTGTTCTCAACGGATGAGCTAAAGAATCGCGGCATAAAGGGCAGCTTAGGTTCTTGTATCCAAGCCATCTGTCTAAGCAAACTCTGTGGAACAGATGATCGCATCTTAGCTCTCTAATCTCGTCTCCATTTTCAATCTTACATAGACAAACAGCACATTCTACTTCCGAAGAACACGTGTCGTGCTTGTATGGTACTGAGCCACCAATTTCTGTCACACCATGCGAGTGTTGTGTGTACGCCAAGCAATTGGATGCCCATTTTTTCAAATGGGTAGCCATCGAATTTATGTAATTGGACATGATTGATGGGCAACCGAGATTGGAAAATCGGTTGGGTGAAAAATTATAGATGCAGAAAACAAGAAGCGAAAAGATTGACTCTGAGAGAGCTGAGAAAGCTAAGGAAACGCTCATGTTTGATAATTAAAGTGAAGGCGAAGGGAGATGTACGTTAATCTTTTAAAGACTCGGATTATAGGTGGAGGAAGGCAGCGGGAATTGGAACTGAAGTCAACTTTTTTTTGACCTTAATGTTGACGAAGAAGTCAGGAAGATACATATTTAGATATATGTTAATGACGTCACGTCCTTTCTTTTTGTTTTGGTCATTTTCACATGTGTTTTTCATTCTTAAACGATGAGCCAAGATTCACGCTTTTCACCCTCATTTCAGAAGCAACACGTACAATTATTTTGCGTGAAAATACAATTATACCCCCATCCCTCAACTACCAGTCTACCACTACTTCGGAAAATTTTAAAAAGTAATATCTAGGCCCTCAAATTACCACCGGATGTTAAATAAAAAATCGAGTTAAGCATTAGCCTTAAAATGAACAGAAAAGTAGGCACGTGACTATTTTTTAATACTTCTTACCATAATGTGTCTTTAAAATAATAAAATAAAAATAAACAAAATTGAATTAAAAATTATTAAAATTGAAAAAAAAAAATAAGGGCCCCGGAATCAAAAAGGCCCTTGATGTTTTTCAGTTTTCTTTTTAATTTTTTCAAGTGTTTTTTTTTTTAATTTTTTTAATTTTTTGACAATATTTCCTAATAGAGTGTCTAATTTGACATGAGTTGTAGTATGAGGGCTTGATGTCACTCTTTAAATTTTGGTACCATAAGTATAAAAGTGCTAGTAGTTTAGGAGGCTAAAATTTATTTTTCTAAAAAAACTTTTAGCTCATATACAGCCCTAACATACAACTTTAAGATCTATTTAGGTTTCCGATTTTAAAACATGATTTTTAAAAATACAATTAAGCATTTGACGAAATCACAATTTAGCATTTAAAATTGTGTGTTTTCAAAAAAGTACTACATTAAATTGCATGCAATTTGAAAACGTAGATTTTTTACATTTTTAAATTGTAACTTTTTACAAACTCAATTCTAAACAATTTATTTTTTTGCGATTTGATTTAAAATCTTACTTTTTTTCTACAAAATCATATTGTTAAACGCACTCGAATCGTTAAATTAGATTGACGTTAGGAAGTGAAACTAGAATTTTAAGTTTGGGGGGGAGGGGACAAATTATTAAAAAAAAAAAAAAACACTTTTTAGAAGGTAAAAAGTGAATTTTGAAAGAAATTGTAAAAAATTTTATGGGACCAATTGACTACCCCAAGCTTCAAGTTTGGCAAACCATTTTCCTCTTCTTGCATTTTTTATTCTCAAAAGCCAACTTTATTTTTAATATTTTATTAATTATTTTTTAACAAGTTTTTTTTTTTCACGTTTTTATATTACATCAACCATTTTTTATTATTATTTAAATTTTTTTAAAAAAACTCAATAAAAACAAATATTTTCACTTTTTTATAAAAAAAAAAAATTATAACATTTTTTCTATTTTATATCACATCAATCACTTTTTATTTTTATTTAAAAATTAAAAACTTCAAAATCATTTACCAAATACAAGTAATGATTCTGCCGCCATCTGTTTGAATTATATGATTCCCACTAATAGTAGGAAAACAACTTGTTAAAAGATCCGACAAAAACTGAAATAGTGAAGAATATTCCCATATGGCTATATATATGATCTTGTCTCAAGTTTTGTTGGAAGTTTTCTTTAAATTATTATTTGAGTCTCACATTATTAGCTTATTATTTTATTTTCAGATGTCTCAAAATATTCTCAATTTCAAAAGGTCAATGAACATGATTAATTTACTTGAAAAAAAGGTCATACGTACTCTTATTTTATTTTATTTTTTATTCTAAGTACATTAAAAAAGAAATAAGAGTAACAACAAACTACAAACTACAAGCGGTGGATCTTTTCTACTATAAATAGGAAAAGAGGAAGCAGGGGGAACGAATGGGAATGTAGTAGAGGTTTTTCTAGGAGTTATTTTAGATCTTTTTTTTAGTTTTTTTAATCAAATTGGAGGCCCACATTTCATTAAGAGGTAGGCCATAATTTAATTTAAAAAATCAAAAAAAATTCTAGAAAAACCTCTAAAAAATACAGAAGCATTTTCCATATGCTAAAATAAGACCAATAATATTCACTCGCTTATGTATATATATATTCTCTGGACCTACATTAAGATGTTTGTTTTCGCGAGGAATGACCGATGAATTAACATGGACCATGAATTTCATATCATTGAAATTAATTAGAATCTTATGACTACTTGCAAGTCGGTCCAATTATATATATGAAGATTTGAAGACCCCATACAAACTGTCAAACACGGCATACAGGAACGAGGGAGAAAATATTATGGGAAGGGTCAAGCATAAACGAAAAATATATTAATATAAAGGAGTTAATGTATAAATGAGAAATATATTAAGATTAAGTATTAATTAATATATAAAAATAAAATTAGTATTAATTCAATTTCAAAAAAAAAAAAAATACAAAATAATTGTTTCATAATATATTTCAATTTTTGGCTCATACACTTATCAAAATAGAATTCGGCATTTTTTAGATCCTTAAAATTATTTATAATTAAATATATATTAAATTTTGCAGCAATTCTCTATTGATGTACAATGTCAAAGAATCGGTCGATGCTTTTTATCTTTCAAAGCATGATATAATTGAATTTTTATTTATTGTTTCAAATTTTTGTGATAAACCAAGCAGAAGATAAGCATAATTGATAACCCCAAGGGGTTGGCTCAAGTGGTAAGAGCCTTGGTCTTTGTGGTAGTCACATGAAGTCTAAGGTTCGAATCTCCTTGGGTGCAAACAATTTCTTGGGCCAGCCCGCTGGCGAAGCCGGAGTATTATCCGATCTGTGTGGAGGGGGCGCTTTACACGAGTTTGAAGTTTACCTGACAGGGGTAAGTTCACAAAGTGACCATGCCTTGGAGGAGTTTCTCATCATAAAAAAAAAAAAAGATAAGCATAATTGATAACAAGGGCGTCGAATTGGGGGGGCCTTTTGCCTTGTAGGGCCAACTGGCCTTTTAAAGTTTTATGGCAAGGGGCCAAAAATTGTAAACATACAGCTAGGGCAAACAGCCCAAACATACTGATTATACCTTTGTGTAAAAACATTTATAAACAAATGGTGGGCCTGGCCCATACTGGCCACCCCAGTTCCTTCTGCACATCCTTGACCGGTCCATCAAATACATGAGAGACGAAGAAAATATTCTGTGAAATGTTTTTGGCTCGACGCTCGTGTTTAGCCACTGTATGTATATTTATAACAATATTTGGATATGTTGGGAATTATTTATTATTTCCCTTTAGTAATCCATCCACTTGAATTCAATTAGTGATATCAGTTCAAGTCCCAGTCATAACCTTGGTCTCGGTTATGGTCATGATCTTGGCTACCAACTCAGTCTCGGCTTGGACCATGATATCAATTTCGTCTCAGTCTCGGTTTCGGAAGTCCTGGTTTCGACAGTCTCGGTTTCTACAGTCTCGGTCCCGGTTTATGTGGTAACCTTAGTTCCAATCTCGGTCATATTATCATCTTCAACCAACTTACAAAAATATAGCATGATAGAGTTGACATTAAGGATGGTAATCTTTAATGAGTCATAATTCGAGGAAGAGTACTTAGAAGATAACTGTTGATCCCAGGAATTTAAAGATAAGCCTTTATCTTTTTATCAGATCAAGAGGAGTCGTATTCGGAGACTTCCTTTCTAGATAAACCCTACACGAAGACTTCAGATCAAGACAAGTTCTATTCAAACTCAGTTAATAAATCATATTCAAAGTCTGCCAGGAGAGTCTGACGAGGATCAAAGTCTTACACTTATAAATAGTAAACCTTTCCGCATAACAAAGGTACGAAAATATTTTTTGAGAATTCTAGTCTCTAAGATTTTTCAAACCGAAGAACTGACTTAGGCATCGGAGTGGAACCAGCTGGCACCCCCAGCAAGCTCTTTTGACTAATTTCTTGTTTTGCAGATTTCTATAAGCGTGACATAGTTCATCATACCGAAAACTATACCAATAGGATATATATATACAATCAAGACGTATCTGCACTTAATGTTTCTTTGATCCTTATCCTTATTTAATTTGGTGGCTTTCGTTTATCATCATCTCCTTCTGCTCGGTTATCTGTTTGTTACACTGTTTTTGTTCAGCATCGATCATCTGCTTGATCTACAGTGACTATTTTTGAAGAGGAGGTTGTCTCAATATATATACTGTATACACACCCTCAAGCTCAACGGGGACGCAGTGCATTGAGATTGGCAATGCATGTAACTGTGAAAATCATGCAGAGAGAAGTGGTTTGGTGAAGGTATCAGCTAACTGGTATTTGCAATTGAGATAAATTAACTTTTTAAATCATGACTAGTTCTCAATATCAATACCAAATGGCAAATTCCCTAAAGGGATTACAACTAATTAATTATCACTCGATGTTGGCTAGCTAAACCATATATAATAATTTGCTTTTATCATGTTTTGCTTTTTAACGTAGCCACCATGTGTCGTGATCACGAGAACTGAAAGAAGAATATTTGAAAAACAGCACTTCCACTTGCACGCCATTCTCAGCCACTGTTGTACATGGAAATATCGAACCACGACAAAGGGGACAGTTTACGTGCTTGTATCCAACCCATCTGTCCAAACAATCTCTATGAAAAACATGCGCACATCTCTACTACCTAATCTCTTCTTCTTCCTCGATCAAGCATAGGCGCACAGGGCATTCATCCACTTCTTCTTCGCTGATCTCATGCTGGGAATAATATTGCTTGGAGAAAGAATGGTAAAGCAGGAAGTTGCATGCCCATTTCAAATGGGAAGCAATAAGACTCACGTAATTCAACATGATTGATGGACGAAAGTGGGAAATATGTTTACTTAAGATATAGATGCAGATAATTGAAAGGGAAAAAATACAGGGAATGGAGAAAACTAGCGACATGGTACTAATTATGTTTGGTACCGATAGACTCGCACACGCGCCGCCGTTTCAAAAAGTGTGGTTAAAAATAACAATTTTAGAACTTATGATTTATAAGCGCAATTTTTAAAAATGCACTCTTGCTTACGATTTAAAAATATAATTTTTTTTTCTACATTTTTTAAATCACAATTTTTTAAAAATGCATCTTCAAACAAAACACTTTATACAATTTGGTTTAAAATCACACTTTCGGCATGCGAAATTGCAACTTTAAACGCACTTTTATATTGATAAACAACATTGCATAGTTTGATGGGTATTTGTTATGTTAACTACTAATTAAAATATGACTTGTCACGTGACAACCTACATTATACTTTTTATATCTACAAACTGATGTGACCATCCACATGGCTATTAAGAGTACTAGCAGCAGCTTTTCTTAGATTTTTCCTCAATGTAGGAAATCAAATTACTCTTTGTTTTTCATTCAAATAAACTTCACAATAGCTTCCTTTATCATTTTTTTATACCATTTAAATATTCTTTAAATTAAATACTATGAGAAAGAGAAATTAATTAAATATTGTTTTAAACAAACAGTTGAGGAAAGAAAGAGGATGAAGAAAGTTTTTTTATATTAAAATAATGTTAAGAGAATTACTTTTGGTTCTTTAGATGAAGGGAAATTTTTTTGTTACCTTAGTGTTTCCTTAGAGCATCTCCAACAGAGTAGCCAAATCCTTAATAATAACTAAATTTGACTATTATGAGTACTTTTTAATTTTTTTTTTTCAGTAGAATAGGCAAACTAACTTTTCTTTTTTTTTTTCTAGTGTGAACAGTAAATAGGTTATTCTGCCTATTCACTATTCATACTACAAAAAGTTTTTTATTACTCTCTCCCTCTCTCTCTCTCTTTCCCTCTCCACCTCTTCCTTTCACACTCTCTCCAACACAAAATAATATTTAAAGAAAATAAATAGTAGAATAATCTGTGGAGCATCTCCAGCAAAAATAGTCAAAATAGCTATTAAAAAAATAAAAATATCTATTTTAACTACTCATTTTTTTTATACACATTCCAACAAATTATTTATTCTACTATCTATTTTTTTTAAAAAATATTATTCTGTGTTGGAGAGAGTGTAAAAGAAAGAGGTGGAGAGAAAGATTGAAAGAAAGAGAGTGAGTGAGAGAAAGTAATAAAAAACTTTTCGTAGTGTGAATAGTGAATAAGCAGAAGAGCCTATTTACTATTCACTTTAGAAGAAAAAAAAAGTTAGTTTGCTTATTCTGCTGGAGAAAAAAAAATACTCATAGTAGTCAAATTTAGCTATTATTAGATATTTGGCTATTCTATTGGAGATACTCATAATAGTACAAATATCTATTGGAGATGCTCCTAAAGAATGTGTATAAAAAATGAGTAGTTAAAATAGATATTTATACTTTTTTAATAGCTATTTTGGCTATTTTTACTGGAGATGCTCTTAACTAATTTAAAAAACACTGAGAGAAACTGCTGCAAGAATATTTTTTTAACAACTTTTTTTTAAAATAAAAAAAAAAATAGAGTTTAAAAAAAATTGTTACTAATATTCTAAAGGACCGGTTGAATAGATAGGAATTACTTTTTCAATCTTTCTATGAAAATACATATGTATTATAATCCGTTGACCGTATGTATTGAAGTCTTAGCTAGCCTCGTAATAGAAAGTCCTAGCCTCCTACGTACAGACACGCGCCTTGTAAGCAACTGGTTTTTTGACATTGTAGTAGTTGATTCGCAACTTCTTGTAGTCTACGTACTCTTAAAGGACGTCTTCAATTTAATCAGCATTCAGCAGCCAAGTAGTAGCGTAAAGTAGAGGCGTGATTCACGTTCGACTATTCATGCACAACAAAACAAATCTCATCAACTAAAGAAGACCTCACGTCAATTTAAAGGTCTTTGCTTCTTCAAATCCAATGTGCTAAAACACGTTTATATTAATCGATGTGATTTGAGATAAGATTTCATCAATTATTCTAGCTTTCACATTACTAAGAAAATTAATTCATATGTTCTTTATAAGATTGTGATTGTTGGCGATAATCACGCTTTTTACCTACCAGATAAGCTTCTCACAAATAAGGAGACAATAACAGAATCACAGATAGAAGATTCCTCAACTGTCAATGATCTGCTTTCCATACTAATGTGGATTTTTGAACATAGATGATTTCTTTTTCTAACATGTTGTATATTTTCCTTTCAAGCTATTTTCTGTACATGATAAATACAAATGAACACTCAATTGATTATTGGGTTGATTACAATAACTGTGTTATATTTTAGTTTTAGAAAAAAGTGTATATACCCTCCTCAAACTATCATCCAATTGACAGTGTTCTTCCAAACTTTCAATTGTGACAATGTTCCTCTTAAACTACCAAACAATTGTCTATGTCTCCCCCAATGCCAGCGAAAAGACAAAAATGACTCTACAAAGTTTTCAATAAGCCATAAATACCCTTATAAATTCAAAAAAAAAAAACATTTTAATTTTATTTTTTTTTAAAAAAAAAACGAAAATCTGTATTCTTTTTTTTTATTATTTTATTTTAAAATTTGTCCAATATTTGAGTGGTAGTTTTTTTTTAAAAAAAAAACGAAAAGTTTTATAGTTTTTTTTTTTAAATAAATAAATAAATAAATTTAGCCAAATGAGTGGTTGTGTTTTAAAACAAAAATTAAGTTTTTTTTTTTTTCATGGTTTTTTTTTTAATTTTTTTTTATATATTTTATTAAGGGTATTTTTGTCTTTAGGGGGGGACATTGACAATTGTTTGGTAATTTTTTATTATTTTTTTTGAATGTGAATTTTCACTTTTCCATTGATAACAATTCTTGAGCAAAAGCGCTTACAATCAAAAGATAAGGCAATAAGCCACAAGCTTCGAAAACCATAGCCCAAGGCTATGAACTTACAAGTCATAGACAAAGACAAACAAATATCTATGACATAATCTTCCACATACCTATGTACAACTCCGGTTATAGATCAGATCTGCAACAAGTAGACAAATTCAAATACATAGGCAGTTCAATTCACACCAACATTATTAAAACTCCCTCAACCTGAAAGTTAGAGAAAATCATCTCCCTCAACCTGAAGGGCAAGGATAAACAGCAATAAAAATAAAATTAAAACAACAAAAGCAAACAGCACCAAGTAGATCCATCGACTAGAAGCGGAGGGAGGCTGGCCGGCGTGGGAGAAAGAAGCGTAGGAGCCCCGGAACACGGTGGAGGGGCGCAAGAGGGGAGAAACTCTTTAAAAGTTTCAGATATAATTTTGAGAAACCAAAACCAAAACCAAAACTTTTAAAGAGCAGATCCGGGGCCATGGATGACGGAGAATGTAGAATCTGGCTATTAATGGTGGAGAGGACGTCGGCAAAACCTGTTGTGCTCATCACGTGAGAAAGAAAAGGGGGAGGAGGAAAATAGGGAAGATATCCCTCCTCCCCCGGCCGTTGCTTTTTTTTGTTTCTCTTTCTGGAGCGACTACAATTATTTGGTAACTGGGAGGGGTCATTATCACAATTGAAAGTTTGGAGGGACATTATCAGGGGTATGTAGAGTTTTTCCTATATTTTATTATAATGGCATTCCTCACTCTTTAAGACGTCTTTTAAGATTAAATTAGATCCACATTTTACATGTTGTGTAAATTCTAATAGTTACATGTTTCATTTAATTAAAGAGCTTTGTGGAAAATTTGTTTTGTCTTGTACAATATGATATGATTGATAATGGTGGTGAATTTTCATCAAATCAGTTGAAATAGTTTCTTGAATCAAATGGCAGTCTACATCATGTTTTATGCTTTCATACCTGTAAGATGGTGGATATTTCCCACTGCAAGTAGGAAAAGAGGGAGCAGGGGAAAACGAATGGGAAATTGTTTGGCTTTAAGAAATTCAGACACGTTTGTTTTGGAAATTGTTTTATTCACCCTGTTTTCATCGTGTACAGTATTGCACATATATATATAAATATACACAGGTATGAATGCTCTCACATTATTAGCTTATTATTTTATTATCAGATGTCTCAAAATATTCACCATTTCAAAAGGTCTACAATGAACATGATTAATTTACTTAAAAAGGTTGAATCGGGGAAAAAAAAAAACTTAAAAAGGTAATGCGCTTTTTTTATTTACACGTTTGTTTTGGAAATTGTGTTATTCACCCTGTTTCATCGTGCGTATATATATATATACATACACGGGAATGAATGCCTACATAAAGAATGAATTCATTCCATCATATTATTTGCCTTGGTTTTTTTTTTTTGGGAGATGCATTTCCTCTTGAGGAAGAGTTTCCCTGTGCAGAGGCTGAAATTTTGTGATTATTGTGTCGTGATACTCGTGACTGACTTGGTCTCTTCAGGTATATAGCTTTTTTTTTTTTTTTTTTTTTTTTTAATGTGAATCTTCTAAATTTTTATTGATAACTATAGCACAACGTTATGAACTTATACAATTATAGACAACGACAATAAATTATCTATAACATCATTTTCCGCTCACCCATATACAACTCTAATTAAAAATTAGATCTGTATTAAGCAAACGAAATCTAAAACATAAGTAGCTTAATTCATACCAAATTTATTTATCCAGCTATGAGAGATAATCTCTCATACCGATCTACTACTCTTCGACCTTAAAGGTCAAGATACAAAAACCTTCATCGACCTAACCAGGACAACAATAACAAAAAACAATACAAACAACATAAGATAAAAAATAACAACCCCAAAATACATTAGGGTTGTCGTTCTTGGAGGTAGCAGAAGGCGGCAAAAGGTCACAATCTTAACATGTGAGATCCACACGCCAACAAGTGAAAATCACTCACTGGCACGTGAAAACCACGTGCTACTATGGGGTGGTTGCATGAAGGTGCGGAGGCTGGCGGTTGACAATTGGAGAGCCCGACCATGGTGTATAGATAGCTCTTCCTGTCCAGGCTTTTTGGGGAGGATCGTTTAAAACTCACCTTTTTATTTAAACGAAGCAGTAAAGTATGTCGCCTTAAAAAGTTGAATTTTCTAAAATAAAACCAATAATTTTTTTTTTTGACGTGTCCACACAAGAGGAGAGAGATTCAAACTAGTGAGTAATGACCGATAAATTTATATGGGCCATGAATTTGATATCATTGAAATTAATTAGAATCTTATGAATTATTGCAAGTCGGTGCAATTATATATGAAGATATGAAGACCCCATACAAACAGGGCATACAGGAACAGAGCAAGAAAATTTTATGGGAAGGGCCAAGCATAAATAAAAAATATATAAATATAAATGAGAAATATATAAATATTAAATATTACATTAATATATAAAAATAAAATTAGTATCAATTCGGCGTTAACAAAAAATAAACAAAAGAAAAGAACACAAAATAATTGTTTCATAATATATTTTAATTTTCAGCTCATTCACCCATCAAAATAGAACCTGATGTTTTTTAGATCCTGAAAATCATTTATGAGCAATATCAAAAAATCAATTGATACTTTTTATCTTTCAAAGCATGATCTATATAATTGAATTTTTATTTTGTTGTTTCAAATTTTTGTGATAAACCAAGCAGAAGGATAGTTGACACTTTTGAGTCGTTTTGACTAATCAGCAGGGACGAAACTGGCCGGGTGGTGGCCGGTATGGGCCTGGGCCAGGCCCCCATTTATTTATAAATTTTTTACACAAGGTATAGTCAGCATGTTTGGGCTGTTGGCCCAAGCTGTTTACAATTTTGGCCCCTTGCCATAAAACCTAAAAGGCCAGTTGGCCTTAAAAGGCAAAAGGCCCCCAATCCGACGCCCTAGCTTGTTGTACCCAGTACCTGGTCAAGGCCTTCCAAAATAGCTTCTTTTCTTTGTCTCTCATGTATTTGATGGACCAGAAAATATTCAGTGAAATGTTTTTGGCTCGACGCTCGTGTTTAGCCACTGTTACACTGTATGTATATTTATAACAATATTTGGATGAAAATATACAATCATGTGTAAAATTAAATTTCAACCGTTAAAAAATACTACGGCACACATGCCCTAATTTTTGTTGGGCGCCTAAACTAAACCAAATCCTCTATCGATCAAGACATATCTGCACTTCCTGTTCTTTGATCCTTATCCTTATTTGGTGGCTTCCGTTTATCATCATCTCCTTCTGCTCGGTTATCTGTTTGTTACACTCTTCTTTTTCGTCATCATCTGCTTGATCTAGAGTGTCTGTTTTTGAAGAGGAAGTTGTCTCAATACACCCTCAAGCTCAACGGGGACGCGTGCAGACTGTGCAGTGCATTGAGATTGGCATGTAACTGTGAAAATCGTGCAGACGGAAGTGGTTTGGTGAAGGCATCAGCTAACTGGTCTTTCCATTTTGCACTTGAATTTCACAAAAGACCTCAAACGCATCGAACTTGTGTTTCAAGGGAAATATCCATGAATATCTTGAAAAATCATACACAAATATATCGTAGAATTTAAATCATGACTAGTTCTCAATATCAATACCAAATGGCAAATTCCCTAAAGGGATTACAACTAATCAATTATCACTCGATGTTGGCTAGCTAAACCATATATAATAATTTGCTTCTATCATGTTTTGCTTTTTAACGTAGCCACCATGTGTCGCGGTCACGAGAAGTGAAAGAAGAATATTTGAAAAACAGCACTTCAACTTCCACGCCATGCTCAGCCACTGTTGTACATGGAAATATCGAACCACGACAAAGGGGACAGTTTACATGCTTGTATCCAACCCATCTGTCCAAACAGTCTCTATGAAAAGCATGTGCACATCTCAACTCCCTAATCTCTTCTTCTTCCTCGATCACGCATAGGCACACTGGGCATTCAACTTCTTCTTTTCACCCCGGCTTACACTTGTACCGCTCTATGTCATGCTGGTCGGAATAATATTGCTTCGAGAAAGAATGGTAGAGCAGGAAGTTGCATGCCCATTTCAAATGGGAAACAATAAGAATCATGTAATTCAACATGATTGATGGACGAAAGTAGGAAATATGTTTACGTAGGATATATATACAGATAATTGAAAGGGCAAAAAGACCGGGAATGGAGAAAACTAGCGACATGGTACTGATGTTTGGTGATTGCAGGTGCTGAATTGTGGGAGACATTTATAGACGCGCGTCAGGTATCTCCGAGGAAGTCTCCGAGGAAGGTTGCTGGAAGTGAAGCATAATACTTTAACCAGCGGACATGTTTTAGGATTCTCACAGCTTTTGACCAGGCCGCCAAAAAACTCAACCAGCTGACACACTCGCGCACGCGCTTGAGGCAATTGATAAACTTTTCTTGTCCGTACGTTGGAGATTTATTGGTTCAGGGTCTGTTTGGTTTGAAGTTTAAAAAATAGCAAGAACATGTGATTCGAAAGTGTAATTTTAAAAAACACATTATATTGCTTATGATTTTAAAAATGCAGTTTTTTTTTATGTTTTTTCAAATTACAATTTTTAAAAAATGTACTTTCAAACAACACATTTTTTCTATAAATTAATTTAAAATCACTTTTATTATGTAAAATTACAGTCTCAAATACACTCTTATAAGAATAAACAACATGGCATAGTTTGCTTTTTAAAGATGAGACATCACAAATTTTTACTATAAGTTTCTTATAAAGTGATGGAGTATTTATTACGTTAACTACTAAAATGTGAACAGTAATATGATAGCTTACATGATACTTTAATCTTGTGAATGATAATATGATAGCTTACATGATACTTTTTATCTTTACAAATTGATGTGACCATCCACATGGCCACTAAAATGAGCTGCCACATGACAGCCCACATTTACTTATTTTGTATTTTTTAATTTCCTTTAAATACTAATGTGGCTCAATCCAAGCCGTTCATGCCTAGGAATTGCAGGACCTGGTCCATAATCCACCCCCCCCCTCCCCCCCCCCCTAAAAAAAAAAGAACCGCCTTTGCTAATAGGAGGCAGTTGAACCTGTGTTTTTTGTTTGATCACAAGGACTCTAATTATCAATGAATTAACTGATGACAATAGGTAACTAATAGTCACGCATGCAAAATATTGAAAGTATTGTGCTATATATGCCACCCCTGACCTTAGGAAGATAAATTTGAGAAAGGCCAATTTATTGCCCCACAACTATTAGCTAGCAGGGACGGAATTATGATATTTATTTAATGAGGCCGGATATAATTTTAAAATAAAATCTTCTTTGGCGTACCGTAAGTTCTTTCCTATAAATATGTGAGGCTTTGGCATTATGGCGAACAGTTCAATTTTGCAAAGAGCTGCAGGTTCACCATCTCCACCTCGAAGGGGATGCTCTAGAGATCGTCCGAGCGTTAACGCACCCCAATCCCTGCTGGAGCAGCTACGGCCACCTGGTGGAAGATGCTCACAATCTCTTGTCTGGTTTTTCCTCTTGGAAAGTCTCCCACACTTGCCGGGATTCTAACACAGCGGCTCACCGACTGGCTCGGGCTGCCGTCCAACAGTCCCTCAATTATGTTTGGAGGGATTCGTTTCCTGAATTTGTTAATGACGTTGTACTCGCTGAGCGAGGATATGGTTAATTCTCAATAAAATTTCTGGAATTTCATTTCAAAAAAAATAAATAAATATGTGAGCACTAGTAGAGGATTCTTATGTTGAGCAATGAATCCAATGATATCCCCACTTTTTTTTTTTTTGCAGAAAAACATTGAAGGCAATTAGGCAAGTATCATCCAAATAAATAAAATGTTTGTTACATTTATAGGACATGTTACGGACATATATCAAAGTGTAAATAGTCCGAGGTTTACCTTGAGCTTGTGCTAGACTAAGATTTTTAACATTAATAATTAAATTCATGTTTTTAATTATTCAAAAAAATAAAGATGCATATTTTAAAATACTTTTTGCCTTATGACAAAATGGATGAGGAGTTAAATTTCTTAATTTGGTATGGGGCACAGAAAAATGACAGAAACTATTTGCGACATATTCATCAAATATGATTTATTTCTATTTCCTTTTTTCAGAAGAGTTTTGATTTTTCTTTGTCCTTAAAAATTCGTTTAGAGTTATTTTTAAGAGAAAAAGAACCGAAAAAGTGGGTTGAATAGATTGAAATTACTTTTTCTTTCTATGAAAATACATATGTGCTTGGTCTAGAGAAGTAGAAGTCAGGGACAAATTATAAAGACTTTTTTTTTTTTTGGTGTGTAATTTGAAAATTCTACTAACTAGAAGGGGAAAAAAAAAATCAAATTTGATTCTACAGGAATGTCCATTTGGGGGCCCTTAGAAATTAAAGAAAAAGAATTTGGAACCAGTGACATTCATTAATCTCCCTCGAATATAAGAGATATAACAAGCTCTCTATTACCCATTTTTATTTACTTAGATCCGTATGGAATGAAGTACACGCACCATGTAAGCAACTGGTTTTTTGACATTGTAGTAGTAGCGGAAAGTAGACGGTAATTTCAAACAACATCAAGTAAAGAAGACGTCATGTCAATTTAAACGTCTTGGCTTCTTCAAATCCAAGGTTTGGTTCAGCTTATGATGGTTACAATTAGTCATGGAGAATGAATTTTTATGATGCGTCTAAAATAAGGAGACCTTTTGGTTTGATTGTGTAACAAGTCTAGTGGGGATCAAGGCTAAGAAGACGTGTCAAACTTGCATCAAGAAAATGTGGAAATAGTTGGGCCAAGTGGGCTGTGAATGAGCTGGAAGAAGTTGTATGCACGTGGGCTCAGTTAAGAGATATAAAAAACAGCCTAATTGTAATGAGGAGGAATCCATTGAGTTGTATTGTTTAGCCCAATTAGTTAGAAGTTAGAAAATAGTTGTTAGCCTTAGCCTTTCTTGTAATCGTAAGATTCAGTTCCAATGATACTTTTTGATCCAATTCATAATCTATTCTCTTCTACAAATCATCTCTAATCCATTCTATATTTGCAAATACAAACTCAGAAAATCTAGATCATTATAGAGGTTTGTTACAAGTAGTATCAAAGCACTTTTTTGGAGCTTTCATGGCAGACCACTATCAAGATCGTAAATTCCATGAAGCCAGCAATGGGTGGCAACAATTTCATGATAATGGCAGAGGTTGGTCTCCTCCACATGGTGACAGAATTGCTAGGATGCAAAATTTCCAAGAAAGAAATGTAAGAATGCAATACCATGAAGAGAAAAATGCAAGGATTCCCTATTGTGATGACAAAAACGAAGAAAAACAATATCAAGAAAGTCAGCAAATGATACAAACAGGGGAGGAAGTAGTACTACAAATGAGCCAAATTCGTGAGGACTTCCGCCATATGCATGAGAACTACCGCCAAATGTTCTGCGAATTGGACAATATGATTGAGATTTGTCGTGAACTTGTACAAGAAGAATCAAAAAACATGCAAAACCAAAAAATAGAATTGTTAGACTTGTCCAGCGAGATAGAGTCCATCGATTTTAAGAAGCTACATTTGGTTTCTGAGAACACGGAGATCAAAGAAGGGATCGAGAAATTAACGGCGGAGCAAGAATTGGTGAAGATTTTTTCAGACAGTGATGGGTTTTATTACGATACGGCAAAGACGTTTGATAAAAAGCTGGAAAGAAAGTTGGTTGATGATGTCTTCTTTCTTGGGTGCGGGAGATGTTTTAATCCAGGCAAGAAACTTTTCTTTCTTGAAGAAACATTCTCCAATCTCAATCAGTGCAGCGAATCCAACACTAGGGCTTCGGACGTGTTAAACAAGCTTGAGTCTATGGAGCTCAAGAAACTACAACTTTCTTCAGAAAATGCAAAGAACAAGGCTCGGGAGGTGATCGGGATGAGCAAGAGCGAGAAGGCAAGCCCAGTGGTATTGGCAATTTGGAGGATGACAGATGGTGGGTTTAACCAAGTTAGTGTTCTCAGGAAAATTTCATGGAGGGCGAACATGAATCTAAAGCTGCATCTTCTAAAATATTTGGTGGTCTTAAGACATAGATGGCGTTGGAAAGATGGTGTGTTGTGAAGTTGCAGAGATGTGGTACTAGAAGATATATTGTTTACTGTTGTTGTAGAAAAGTTGCAGAGATAGAAGAAAAGAGACGTTTCGAGGCTGAGTATGCGTATAGAGGAAGGAGACGTGAAGATGCTTTGGGAAGTGAAAGGGCAGGCGTGAAATAATGCATTGTTCAGAGTTCGAATTAATGTTGGTCAGGGGTAACGTAAGAAGTGGAAGGCCAACTGGAAGGGCAGCTTCCCGAGTGGACAGATGAGTGAATTTGGGCGTGATTGTGGAGAATATGGAAGGGCAGTACAGTGACATCATTAAGTCTTTTCTTTCTTGCATTAAGTGGAAGGTTAGCAGCACTTTATGAATGAATAAGGTCAAAGAGGGTGTCTTATACGTGGGGCCACTTTGTGTAACATTGAAGTGGTAATAAGTGGGATCCAACTCTTGTGCAGGGTTTCGTGGGTGTAGGCAGCACGGGTTTTCAAGGGGTCTATAGAGCCAAGATTCTTATATTTTTACTGCACCTTGTGGGCAAGGTGCCTTTAAAGGGATGAGTAATGTAACAAGTCTAGTGGGGATCAAGGCTGAGAAGATGTGTCAAACCTGCATCAGGAAAATGTGGAAATAGTTGGGCCAAGTGGGCTGTGAATGAGCTGGAAGAAGTTGTATACACGTGGGCTCAGTTAAGAGATATAAAAGACAGCCTAATTGTAATAGGGAGGAATACATTGCGTTGTATTGTTTAGCCCAATTAGTTAGAAGTTAGAAAATAGTTGTTAGCCTTAGCCTTTTTTGTAATCGTAAGATTCAGTTCCAATGATACTTTTTGATCCAATTCATAATCCATTCTCTTCTACAAATCATCTCTAATCCATTCTATATTTGCAAATACAAACCCAGAAAATCTAGATCATTATAGAGGTTTGTTACAAATTGAAACTTTGAGGGATTGGACATGGTGAAAATACGTTAAAAATGCTTAAAAGTCTTAGTTTTGGCCAAATTATGTGATGTTGAATAACAATAGTTTTTTTTTTTTTTTTTTTTTTTTTTTAAGGGAAATGACAAATTACAGTTAGGAACTTCTACTAAATTGAATATATGGTGATAATTTTAGTAATACCAGTTAGATGATGTATTGTTTTACAATATCACAATTATTCAAGATATTTTCTTATATTAAGCAGCATAGACAATTAAAAGAAAAAAGAAGCGGGAAACGATTTTACGTATAATTGTTCTATTTTCTTTTCATTTCCCAACAAAAATGCATGGATTATATGTACACGGTTTTGCTAGGATTCATGGTTAAGGAAGTGATTTGTACCAACTAGAAATCAGATATATGATTCAAAGACATTTGATTCCAATGCTGGAATTAATAGAGTTTGAATTGAAAAATAAGCATGTGTGTGCATGCTTATTGATCTTTTAATTGATTTTTTCCTTACTAAAATTAAGAAAATGTATATTAAAAAAAAGCAGGAGATATATATAGCAGTTATTTCTGCATCTTGTTAATAGTCCTTATCTTCTTTTTAGTTTTTTGGATAATACTGTATTTGAGAAGTAAAGTACCCATTTCGCTCTTACTATTTCAGATATAGTGCTAATAAACATGTAATGTTTTAAATATGCGCTTGTATAAAGATTTGTATATTAATTTGATATTAACTTTAACTACTTTTTGTGTAAGGTAATGAGTTTTTAATGCTAAATCTAACATATATTATTATTAAATACGATGATAAATTTATTATTATCAAACACTGAGAATCAAGCAAGTACCTCCCCAACTAGTATTAATATAAAGGGGCTATTGAATGAATGATACTCGTGACTGACTTGGTCTCTTCGGATAGCTCTTCCTCAACAAGCTTTTTGGAGAGGATAGTTTAAAGAGAAAACCTTATATTCGGACCATCTGTAAAATACCACTTTTACAGCCTCTTATTAGAATATGACACATCAACTAAAAGCACCAACTACACTAAAACTACATTAGAGACTAAAACACTAGATCATCTCTCATTTCTTTCTAACCATAGGAACCAACCCCTAAACCACCCCCACCCCTCCACCTGCCATCGGATTCCGCCCATCTCTCCGGCTCCGACGGAACCCGTCAAAAGCCACCTCCAGAATCCCCCAGTTTCAAAGAGATGAGAACCGAGGGAGAGAGAGAGAGATGAACCGAGAGAGATTTGTACTTGGGTTTGATTTTGGGGAGTTTGACGTCGGGGATGAGCCGTGCGCGAGGCTGCCGATAGAGTCTGGCGATTCTGACGAGCTGGCCGCGACCAGGAGTAGCCGGTCGTCGTCGAAGAAGCCGAAGGTGAGCGTGTTGAGGCTGAAGGCCGCACCACACGGCCAGATCGCGTGGCCAGCGCTGGCCGTGCACTGCGGCCAGACTTGGCCGCGTGATCTGGTCGCCGGCACTGCCAAGCGCGCACCGCACGTCTAGCGCTGCCACGCGATCTGGCGTGCACTGCGGCCAGACTTGGCCGCGTGATCTGGTCGCGCCGCTGGCACAACAGGCCGCACCGCACGTCTAGCGCTGGCGGTGGCCAGCGGTTCATCTCTCTCTCTCCCTCTCTCAGTTCATCTCTCTCTTGGCTCTCATCTACAGAAAATGGGACGATTCCGGCGGTGACCAGCGGCTTCCAGCGGCGCGTTCGGTTGAGAGGTTGAGAGTATAGGTGTGGTTTCACTAAGGTTAGAATAAATTGGTTTAATTTTGATAAGGTGTTTTCAATCCTATTGTAGTTAAGTTTAGATGGGTTGTTTCAATTTGATTGGGGCTATTAAACACCACTTTTACCGTTCATCCTTATAGAAGGGTCTCTCATAAAAAATATATCAATATAGATGGACTAATATATAAACAAAAAAAAAAAAAGATAAATATTAAATTAATATAAAATAAGATTAGTATAAATTTAGTGTTAACAAAAAAAAAAAAAAACTAAAAAAAAGACACAAAATAATTATTTCATAATATATTTCAATTTTTAGCTCATACACTTATCAAAATTGAACCCGATGTTTTTTAGATCCCGAAAATTATTTATGATTAAATATGTATTAAATTTTGCTATAATTTGTCTTTTCATATACAATATCAAAGAATTAGTTAATACTTTATATTTTTCAAACCAAGATATAATTAAATTATTATTTTTTGTTTCAAATTTTTGTGATAAACCAAGCAGAAGATAAGCATAGTTGATACATTTGACTGATCAGTGAAAGACTCTGCCCAAAGTACTTTAGCCGAATCGAATGACTTTTTTTGGTTGGGTTGCTCATCCGGGGCTTGTTGTACAAAGTATAGTGCTCTGATGTAATCTGCAGCTGTGGGCTGGTCAAGGCCTTCCAAAAGTCTTACCACAACAAGTACGGGGTGGGGAAAACGAGGAAACGCTACTGGGTACAACAAGGTGCCGCATACAATCGGTTACGATGGTAGTTATAATTATTCATTATAAATTGTAATTATAATTGAAGTCCGATTATTTTATTTTTAACAATTACAATTAATCTTGTGATTGTCACTATCTAGTAATCGCAACTAATAGGCCGATTGCAGTTGTCACTAACGATTTTAAACTGATAATTAATTTTTAAATAATAGATATTTTGAACTTTTTTTTAATTTTTTAAACATCTTTTTGAGTTATTTTAAACTCACTTTTTAATTATTTTTATAACTATTTTACATTCCCATGAAAAAAAAAAAAAACATAAGAGATAGATATATATATCATTGGTTTATGTGAACTAAATAAAATGAAAAAAATCTGAGACGCATTTTCATTCTATTTTCACTCTTGAAAATGGTAAGGAACATTTTCAAATGCTATTCCACCCGAGAGTAATTGCTTCCCTCATTTCTCCTTATCTCTAGAGTGGAGAACTGAGAAGTTAATATTTGGTTTAGTATGTTTGTAAGGTTGTAAGGTGTGACCTATGACCCGGTACTCAAACCTTTTTTTCTTCCTTCAAAATTCTTCATCTTAATGCTTGTCATATCCCTAATATATATATATATATATATATTGGTTATCCGGTTGTTAACCGATTTTTTCAAAACTTGTAACCAGTAATAACCATAACTTGCCTAGACGATTATCCAATTATAATTATTTTTGATTATCTGATTATAAGTGATTAATAACTGTTTCATTTGTACACTTTTAGGCGTCAAATTTGGAGACCTTTTGCCTTATAGGGCCAACTGGCCTTTTAGGATTTATGGCAAAGGGCCAAAAATTATAAACAGCTAGGGGCCAACAGCCCAAACATGCTGATTATACCATACGTAAAAAAATTTATAAACAAATGGAGCAGGGGGCTGGCCCATACCTGGCACATTCTTGACTGGTCCATCACATACATGAGAGACAAAGAAAAAAAAGTTATACGCTAAAAGAACAGAAATTATTCAGTGAAATGTTTTTGGCTCGACGCTCGAGTTTAGCCATTGCATGTATATTTATAACAATATTTGGACGAATATATACAATCAAGACGTATCTGCACTTTCTGTTTCTTAATTTGATCCTTATCCTTATTTGGTGGCTTCTGTTTATCATCATCTCCTTCTGCTCGGTTATCTGTTTTTGTTCATCATCATATGCTTGATCTACAGTGTCTGTTTTTGAAGAGGAGGTTGTCTCAATATATATAAACACCCTCAAGCTCAACGGGGACGCAGTGCATTGAGATTGGCATGTAACAATTTGGCAAAGAGAGTAGAGTATTGTTTGGTAGGTGATGGCGGTCAATTAATTTAGTCATGAACTGCATCTTGAAAAACCTTACACAAATATATCATAGAATTTAAATAATGACTAGTTCTCAATATCAATACCAATTGGCAAATTCCCAAAAGGGATTACAAAGAATTAATCACTCGATCTTGGTTCAGCGTAGCCACCATGTGTCGCGGTCACGAGAACTGAAAGAAGAATATTTGAAAAACAGCACTTCAACTTCCACGCCATTCTCAGCCACTGTTGTACATGGAAGAATCGAACCACGACAAAGGGGACAGCTTACGTGCTTGTATCCAGCCCATCTGTCCAAACAATCCCTATGAAAAACATGCTCACATCTCAACTCCCTAATCTCTTCTCCTTCCTCGATCACGCATAGGCACACAGGGCATTCATCCACTCCTTCGCTGATCTTTGCGGCCATATTGTCATGCTGGGAATAATAATATTGCTTGGAGAAAGAATGGTAAAGCAGGAAGTTGCACGCCCATTTCAAATGGGAAGCAATAAGAATCACGTAAGTCAACATGATTGATGAACGAAAGTGGGAAATATGTTTACGTAGGATATAGATGCAGATAATTGAAAGGGAAAAAAGACAGGGAATGGAGAAAGCTAGCGACATGCTGCACTAATGTTTGGTAATTCCAAGTGTTGAAGTGGGCGACATTTATAGACGCGCGTCACGTGTCCCCCAGGAAGTCTCCGAGGAAGGTTCTTGCTGGAAGTGAAGCATGAGATGTTTTAGGATTTCTCACTGCTTTTGAGCAGGCCACAAAAACACTCAACCTGCCGACAGACTCGCACTCGCACACGCGCTTGAGGCAATAGTTAAACTTGTTTTTGTCCGTTGAAGATTTATTGGTTCAGAGTGCCTTTGGTTTGTTGTTTTATTGTTTTAAACAGTGCAATTAAAAAAATAACACTTTTTAATCGACTCCATGAGAAAGTCTCTGTATTGCATTTCTTAGGAAGCACTGCAGCAATCTGAGGCTGATTTTCAAGGGCAGCGTCGTTTGTTTTTAGTGTAATAGCTTGTGTTCTTGGCATCCCAACTATGGCTGTTAGTCTGATTAATTTAATCAATTGTTTTGTTTGTTATTAATTTAATCAATAATAAAGATGAGAAAATATGCATACACCCATAATTATATGACCGTCCGTTTGGACGGTCATATAATTTTAAAATAAAATCTTCTTTGACGTACTACCGTAATTTTCTTAGAAATATGTGAGCAGTAGAGGATTCTTATAGTGAGCAATGTATGATATCCCCACTTTTTTTTTTTGGGTAGAAAAACCTTTAAGGCAAATATCATCCAAATAAAGAAAATGTTTGTAACAGACATAGGACATGTAACGGACATATCAGAGTGTAAATAGTCTGAGGTTTACATTGGCCTTGTGCTAGACTAAGATTTTTAACATTAATAAATATATGTTTTAATTATTCAAAAAATAAAAAATGCATATTTTTAAATAGACAAAATGGATGAGTAGTTAAATTTCTTAATTGGTATGGGGCAAAGAAAAATGACAGAAATTATTTGTGACATATTCATCAAATATGATTTATTTCTATTTCCTTTTTCCAAAAGAGTTTTTATTTTTCTTTGCCTGTAAATCTGTTTAGAGTTCTTTTTTAGAGGAAAAGGACCGAAAAAGTGGGTTGAATGGAAATTACTTTTTCTTTTTATAAAAATACGAGTAAAGATAGAAATAAGCCTGAGCTGAATGAACAGTTATTCAGTCCAGACACATGAATAGTAATTTCGTGGGCTCATGAACAGTAATTTTTAATTTTTATTTTTTTACTCTTATCCCTGCCCAGACTGTTCATTCAGCTTGGGCTTATGCCAATCACCACTCTAAAAATACATATGTATTATAATTTAAAGGGGTTGGCCTAGCGGTTGAGGTTTGAGGTCCTTAGAGAATATCATTTCATAGGTTTCAGGTTCGAAATTTGTTAGGTGCAAATTTCCTCTTGGGACTAGTCACCCAGACGAAGCCTGCGACTCAACTGTTCAATGCTGAGAGTGGTGCGAGACATTTGACCGATAATTTAATTGGTTGATTCTAAAGCTCTGGTCTCTACGTTCAGTAAGCCTTATGATGAGCCCAAAATACTATTAAACTGCAAAGGATAAAACCGAATATCTCATATAAAAAAGAAAATACATATGTATTATAAAGACTTTTTTTTGTTGAATGTGTAATTTGAATATTTTAATCCGTGGACCGTATGGATTGAAGCCCTAGCCTCCTAATAGAATTTATAAATAATAATAATAATAATAATAATAATAATAATGTCCTGGCCTCCTATACGTACAGACACGCGCCTTAAGCAACTGGGTTTTTGACATTGTAGTGTAGCGGAAAGTAGACGCTAATTTCAAACAATAACAAATCTCATCAAATAAAGAAGACGTCATGTCAATTTAAACGTCTTGGCTTCTTCAAATCCAGTGTGCTGAAAGGATTTATGGTTTTACTACAGCACTTAATGCGGTAAGAAAAACAAGGGTTAAGATTTGATCTAAACAATTTTAAGTAGATCTGAACCTTTAGTTTTGTTACAGCATAAGTGCTGTAGTTGGTGCTGTAGCTGTATTCCTATGGTTTTGCAGCTAAAAACCATGTTTATATTAATTGATGCGATATGAGATAAGGCTGATGGTCAAAGTCAGCCACTTTAATTAAAGAGCTTTGTCGAAAATTTGTTTGTCCTGTACAATGAAAACATCATTATGATATGATTGATAATGGCGGTGAATTTTCATCAAATGAGTTGAAATAGTTTCTTCAATCAAATGGCATTCTCCATCATGTTTTATGCTTTTATACCTCTAAGAAAAATGTCTTATTGAGAGGCAATTATCATCATGTAGTTGAAACCGGCCTGACACTCATAGCCATTCCCGCCTCTCTCTTACTTGTTGGGTTGATGCATGCTTTCAACACTTGAATTTATCTTATAAATCGATCACCAAACCCATGTATGTATATTTTTAACAATATTTGGATGTATATATACAATCAAGACGTATCTGCACTTTCTGTTTCTTTGATCCTTATCCTTATTTGGTGGCTTCCGTTTATCATCATCTCCTTCTACTCGGTTATCTGTTTGTTACATTGTTTTTCTTCGTCATCATCTACTTGATCTACAATGTCTGTTTTTTGAATGATGTGCTTGTGATTTCTTTCGACTATCCCATTTTGTTGGGATGTATGTGGACATGTAATTCTATGAAATATCGATCCCATTATCAGTGAGAAATTTGGTGAAATTATGAGATGTATGCTCTCCTCCATCATTGGTTAATTAATTTGTAGTTGTTTGATTTTAAGTGACAGTATGTTTTCCATTTTGCACTTGAATTTCACCAAAAAAATAATAATAATAAAACCTCAAAGGCATCGAACTTGTGTTTCACGGGAAATATCCATGAAAATCTTGAAAAATCATACACAAATATATCGTAGAATTTAAATCATGATTAGTTCTCAATATCAATACCAAATGGCAAATTCCCTAAAGGGATTACAAATAATTAATTATCACTCGATGTTGGCTAGCTAAACCATAATAATTTGCTTTTTAATTATTTTATAACCATGGTTAATTCAGCGTAGCCACCATGTGTCGCGGTCACTAGAACGACTGAAAGAAGAATATTTGAAAAACAGCACTTCAACTTCCACGCCATTCTCAGCCATTGTTGTACATGGAAATATCGAACCACGACAAAGGGGACAGTTTACGTGCTTGTATCCAACCCATCTGTCCAAACAATCCCTATGGAAAACATGCGCACATCTCAACTCCCTAATCTCTTCTTCTTCCTCGATCACGCATAGGCACACAGGGCATTCATCCACTTCTTCTTCGCTGATCTTATGCTGGGAATAATATTGCTTGGAGAAAGAACGGTAGAGCAGGAAGTTGCATGTCCATTTCAAATGGGAAGCAATAAGAATCACGTAATTCAACATGATTGATGGACGAAAGTGGGAAATATGTTTACGTGAGATATAGATGCAGATAATTGAAAGGGAAAAAATACAGGGAATGGAGAAAACTAGCGACATGGTATTTGGTGATTCCAAGTGTTGAAGTGGGAGACATTTATAGACGCGCGTCACGTGTCTGATGTCTCGATACGAGGTAGTTTCCGAGGAAGGTACTTAATTGCTGGAAGTGAAGCATTCTACTTCAACCAGCAGACAGACTCAGACTCGCGCGCACACGGGCTTGAGGCAATAGACAAACTTGTTTTTGTCCGTTTGGTTTGCCGTTTTAAAAAGTTTGATTAAAATAAACAGCTATTTTAGAACTTGCCAATTAAAAGCATAATTTTTAAAAATGTATCATTTTGTTTACTATTTGAAAATGCAGTTTTTTTTATGTTTTTCTTTCAATCACATTTTCAAACAATATATTTTTTATAATTTAATTTAAAATTATATTTTTAATCTGTAAAATCGTAACTCCAAATATATTCTTATAAGAATAAACAACATTGCATGATTTTTTTTTAAACTATCACATAGTAGTCTATATGATACTTTTGACATCTACAATCTCATGTGACCGTCCACATGCTGCAAAAATATGAGCTGCCACGTGGCACCCTACATTTACTATGTATTTTTTAATTTTCTTTAAATAGTATTGTGGCTCAATCCAAGCCGTTCAGGCCTAGATTCTCCGAATTGCAGGAACTGGTCCATAATCCCTCTCCCCTTCCCTCTCGTCTTTTGTGTATTATTGATTTTTTTTTCTTTCTACGAAAATACGTACATGTGCTTGACTGCTTGCTCTAGAGAAGTCAGGGACAAATTATGACAAATTATAAAGACTTTTTTTTTTTTTTGGTGTGTGCGTGTGTAATTTGAATATTCTATTAACTAGAAGGAAAAGAAAAGAAAAAAACTGATTTGATTTTACAGGAATATTAATGTCCATTTGGGGGCCCTTAGAAATTAAAGAAAAGAATTTGGAACCAGGGATATTCATTAATCTCTCTTGAATATAAGACATATAAAAAGCTCTTTATTATCCGGCCCATTTTTATTTACTTAGAGCACTAACAGTATTTTTATAAGATTTTTTTCAGTGTAGAGAATTAAACTACTTTTTATTTTTCTATATAAAAATAATTTTTATAGTAACTTTTCTTATAATGTTCTTATACTATTTAAATATTTTTTAAATTAAAAAAAATTCTTTAAATTAAATCCTAAAAGAAAAAGAAAGGAAAAAAAATCATTTAAATGTTATTTTAAACAAATAGTAAAAGAAAGAGAGAGAAAAAAAGGAGAGTAAAAAATTTTTTTATATTAAAATAATGTTAAGGAAACGTTCCTGAATAGAATAACTTTTAGTCATCTTGATGTTTCTATAGTTTAGGGAAGCTGTTGCAAAGATTTTTTTGAGTTTTTTTTTAAATTTTTTCTACACTAAAAAAGTAAATAAAGTTTAAGAAAAGCTGTTGCTAATGCTCTTAGATCCGCATGGATTGAGGCCTTGGCTTCTACTTACCAATTTTTTTTTTTTTTAAAAAAAAGTCGTGGCCTCCTACGTACAGACACGCGCCTTGTAAGCAACTGGTTTTTTTTGACATTGTAGTAGTTGATTGGCAACTTCTTGTATTCTACGTGACCCAACAGCGCATGCGATAGTAACGGAGCCCCTAGAAGGATGTCTTCAAAATCAGCAGCCAAGTAGCCAGCAGCGGAAAGTAAAGAAGACCTCATATTCATGCATGCACAATAACAAATCTCATCAAGTAAAGAAGACCTCATATCAATCTAAGGGTCTTCGGTTCTTGCCATGTGCGTATACAATTGTAATCCCGTTACGTTCTTCAAATCCAGTGTGCTAAAAGGATTTATGGTTTTGACGCTATCGACTAATCAAACTCTCACTTTTTCGAAGATACCAAAGGCACGATGTTATACTGTTATTATTCACTTAAATACGTTTAATCGATGTGAAATGAGATAAGATTTCGCCTGATCGATGGTCTTACAGTCAGCTACTCTAGCTTCATTGTAGACTATGAAAGCCCACAACACAGTGATTTTTTTTTTCTTTTTTCTGAGAGTTACACGTTTGGTTTAATTAGAAAGCTTTGTCTTGATAATGGTGGTGAATTTTCATCAAATGAGTTGAAATAGTTTCTTGAATCAAATGGCATTCTCCATCATATTTTATGCTTTTATAATACCTCTAAGAAAAATGTCTTATTGAGAGGAAATATGGTCATGTAATTGAAACCGGCCTGATCAGGCCGGATAGGTTGATGCATAGCTAGCCATTCCCACCTTTCTCTTACTTGTTAGGTTGATGCATGCTTTCAACACTTGATCAGTACTTTATCTTATAAATCGATTACCACACCTATACTTCAAAATACTTCCCCTTATGTCAAGCTCGATCCTCAGTAATAATTCTTATTATTCAATTCTTTCATGCTCACAGTAAGCACATTAAAGTTGATTACCATTTTGTTTGTGAAAAAAGTTGTATGCAAAGGTATCATTGCTACATACAATTCTATAGTTGATCAAATTACTGACATCTTCACTAAAGGGTTAATCTTTGCTCGATTTATTCTTTTTTGTGACAAGATTATGGCCCATTCACTCGTGCGCTTGAAGTGGCCTGTTAAGGATTTTTCACGATCTGCTCCATCATATCCTGCGGCAGTATCTTCTTAATGAGAAGAATATCAGTCTCTTCTAGTTGTTATATAAGTCAAACTTAAGCCAAATTCAAAAAATATTGAATCCCACAATCTGCTCCACTGATGTCATTTCTCTCATCAAAGGATTCACAATCTTCATTCCACGTTTTCCTGTTTTCTTTCTCGATCTATGTTATTTCCAACGGAACCATATGGAAACTGGGGGGCCATGGCCCCCCACCACAAAGTTTTTTTAAAAATATCATTTGTATCTGTTAGTAGGGAGAAATTTTGAAGTGATTAGCGCGCCAATGGCCCTCCAAACAATCAGCCACCTAGTTTCATGCTATGAATATATGCTTTTTGGTGAATGTTACATGGAGTGTTAATTTGCAAAAATGTTCCCTTTTCATGGAAATAGTTTTTGAGTACTGATTATGTAAGATGAAGAATAATACAAATTTTGGAAAAAAAAATAATAATAAAACTTTATCTTCAATAACACAAACACAAAATGATTATCATTTAAGCATCATTTTAGAAGTAAGACGCCATGAAGGGAGTCAAATGATTCTAGTAGTAATATGTCAAGTGTGTAGTTTTTTTTTTTGTTCAAAAGGGATTAATATTTTATGAAGGAAGATGAAATTTTTGATTGACACAATAATTTACTAAAGCTCGAATCTTTGACAGTAATGTTAGGAAAGAAATATTAAATAAGCGCCACCACTAAAGAACCATGACCTTTATACTTGCAGCAAATATTCCAATGGCACACAATTTAACAACTCGATCACACACAATTTGTGTTTCTTTCTTTTTAAAGAGAAAAGCTCCCCCTCCTCTTTAGGTCTTTTTGCCTCCTTATGAGGCTTTTTATCGCCTCAGGTGATATTTTCTAAGGGAGGAGGGATGATATCTCTCCTTCCCCGTTCTCTCTATGTGCTCTCTCCATGTTCCTCTCCTTTTCTCTCCTTTTTTTTTTTTTCCCAGTTTTTATGTGTTTGTTTTGTTGCTCTTCTTTCCAATAACCTGATGTCTGCTCTTTGACCATCCTAATATCGTTGCACCACCACCTCTTACCTCCTCTCTTAGCTTCGCTTACCCCCGGGTGGTTTGCTCCCTCATCAGATTTAGAGCCCATATTTTAATTTTCACAAGCCATATTTGTTTTTCTTGGTTTGCTATCACTACCCACGCCTCCTACCGCTGTCTCCCTCAGCCTCACTACAAAAAAATCGGTATTACCCACACTTTTTTATTTTATTTTATTTTACCCATGCTTATAAAAAGCAATATTAAATTCTAGGTTTAACATCGCTTTTTACAATTTTTTTGTTTGTTTGTTTGTTTATTTATTTATTTTTTTTCAAAGCATGGCAATTATTGCCACACTTTTGTAAAAAGGCGTGGCCTCTGTGCTCTCCAACGCCTCCACTCTTGCCTTTGCGTGACCCTCATGCGCCTGCATGTGGTCTCCACTTGCCCATGCGTGGATCCCACATGCCACTAAGTTATCTCTCATCTCTGCCGAGGTTGTTGCTTTTAGTTTTCCTATTTTTTTAAATCCAGATATGAGCTTCAACTTAATCCGATTCGGTTAGGCTTTAGATTCATCGTTAGAGAATGAGACCTTGTTACTGTTGTTTTGTGTCTTCTTAGTCTGTTTAGTTTTCTTGGAAGTTAGTTTAGAACCAAAAGTGTTTTGAACTTCTTTATTCCCAAAAATTTTATCAATCATATTGGGCCGCCGCCTTTTTTTTTTTTTTTTTGTGTTGACTGTATTCCCACTCGACTTCAGTTTCTTGGTTTCCTTTAGTGCAGTGAGGTATTAGTTTTTTTTGTCTAATTTGTGTTTTTCAGTTAAATTGTTTTGTCTTGTTTTTAGATTGTTTCTAGTTTTGTTTATGATGTACTTTTTTTTTTTTTTGGAAAAAAAACACACCCACACACGTTGTTGTCAGCATGCATCGCACGTGTATATGATTCCGTAGGCGCTTTTGCGCATGTATAAAAATACTTACAAAAAAAAAAAAAACAAAAAAACAAAAAAACAAAAACGAATACAATTTCCAAAAACAAAAGAAAAACTTCCATAACAACTTCGTTACTCGCTCCTCTCTGCAACAATGGCTGTGAATTCATCGACTCGTTGCGCGCCTTCGCTGCACCGGACTCTTTCTTGCCGGACGCCTCTCGCTTTCTTTAATCGGATCTCGTCGAGACCCGGATTTTTCACCGAGACTCCAAGCCCGAGGCTTGTCTCGGTTCGTTCCCACAAGTCCGGTCCGGACGGGTTCGGGTCCAGGAAATCGGTGAGTTTGGAGGAGTCCGAAGCTTGGATCGGATCTTCGGGTTCGCACTCGTCGTCGTCGTCTGCAATTGATTTTCTGACGTTGTGCCATAGCCTTAAGGTGTGGGGAAAAATGGTTGCTTTCTCTCTTTTTGGTTGCCGAGAAAACCTTAAAAAGAAAGAAAATTAGTGCTAGCATTTTGATTGTATGCTGCTTATGTCTCCTAATGATAGAAAATTTCACTGCAATTGATATATATTGGTTTTAGTAGTCTCAGGTCCATATGTGAAACTTACCAGAATTAATAAACTCCTTTTCTTTTCGTATTTTGGATTAGAAAATATTTTCTCAGCTAGGAAATGGAGCTTGAGTTCTAGAAATGCTAGCCAAAGTGCTTGGACCGCTTAGGTTTTAATAGTTTGTTTACCTTAAAGAAGGAATTTTTGATGGATACGTGTATATGTATTCTACTGCTACTTCTGGTTTCGAAGGCAGAGGTCTGGGGCCTGGGCTTCAACTCTTTTATGGGCGAGGGTTGTGAGTTTTAAGGGGTTATTCTATCTTAGGTAGACTAATGGCTGGTGATTGAATTCATGAATTTTATTCACGAGTTAAGTTTTTGTGATTTTGAAGCAAATGCAATTATAACTGCACATACGTAAGTAATGTATTCAAAAAGCGGAGAAAAGAAATCTAGAGTGTGCCTTAGAAAAAAATAAAAATAAAAATAAAATAGACGTGCAGTATGTGTAGTGGTTTGGAAAACAAAAATTTACTGTATTTGTATCTCTCTCTTGTAGACCACAAAAAGGAAAGGATGGATCAATCATGGGATAAAGGGTCCTGAGTCAATTGCTGACCATATGTACCGCATGGCCTTGATGGCTTTGATTACTGGCGACCTTCCCGGTGTGAATAGAGAAAGGTTAGACTTTCATCATATCATATTAAGGATTGTGCCTTTTATTCTTTGCATAAACTTTCTAGGCTATCACTTTGACATGTTTGCTTGCCGGTTTTACCTAAAATATCTTCACTTATCCATCAAATTTGCTCCCTCTCTCTCATGATTATTTATAGCTAAGATGAGTAGACGATATTAGGAAGTGTGTAGTGCGCTGCCTGGATATGTGTTATAATAGACTGAAACAACGCCATATGAAATTACTACCCTTTATACCTTATACCTTATGTATATACATAATGAAATTAATATTTAAATAATGTTGGTAACCAGACAGATCCCTTTGATTTGGCCTAATACAAGTTTTAGTCAGGATTTTTTAGCATATGTTTCGCTGAGTTCTGTGGGTCCAATAACATCAATCTAGGACTGCAACTTTCCTAGAAGGTGATGATCTCTTTGGCTATTTTGGTTGCTAGATTTTTAATATGCGAGTGCCGACTTGTTGAAAAGACGTGTTATTTATATAAAATTTAGAAACTTCTCAACAATATGAGAATGTTTCTTTTCTATGGTTTCATCTAAATTTTTATTCTAATTTTTCTAAATTAGAAAGCTTCTATTCCAAAACTTCTGTTGACATTTGTGGATGCAGCAATTACTTGGTATTTCGGCAACCTTGTTCCTCAATTTTCACTAGGGATGGCAGTGGCTAGATTTGGGCAAGGTAGGTAATGGGCCCAGTCATTTTAAGGTTCAGTTAAGCCCTGTCCCTCTATGTCTTACCAAGGCTTTGATGGGTCCATGAAAAACATGCCCAAGATCTTATGAAATTATACATAACATTCAAGGCTGGCTACAGTTATTAAGAAACAACTATCCCATTTTCCATATTCAGTGAAGTTGTAGAAAATTAAGATATGAAGAAGTAACACATTGTATTCCTCTTATATAGAAACGTTTGGTGTCTCAATCCACACTAAGAGGCAGTATGCCAGTATTTATTTGGTCGCTAACAATTTGCTTGTGATTATACATCAAGAAAGGTCTTAAAGAGCCTTATTTGGTTACTTTTGCTTGGTTGATTCCACAATCAGAGGCCAAAAATTGTATGGTGAATGTCCCCTTTTTTGCTAGGGTTTTGGTCTCAGAGTTATTTGAATCTTGAAGCTTGAGAAGATTTTTTATACTTGTTATAATTTCTGAATGTCCCCAAATTTGAAATAGTCTTCACATGCCTTTTCTCCTTTTCCCTAGATCAGCCACCCCCATGAGATTGGGGGGTGGCTGATCTGCCCCCAAGAACTTAGGGGTGGGTGGTACGATGACTACCCCTCTTTTTTTTTTTTTTAATGGCTTTTTGATATATATATTTTTGTTTGGGGGCAAAAGAGTCAGATTAGGTCTAAAGAACGCACATGGTCAAGATTCGGTCCATTTCAACGATTTGGGCTAATGGGGAGGGTTTTTTGCTAACAATTGGTAGTTGAAGGAGGTTGTGTGTGACATTTTGCAGTTCGTGAGGGCAATGTGTAAATGAATAGTAGTTGAAGGGGGTTAATGGTAATTAACCTTAAAAATTAATAAAATAAATAAAACCTGAAGTTCAGTTTTCCTTTTCAGCTATGGGCAATTTTTGGGTAGCTTCAGTTTTCATATTTTATGCAATGTTTAAGACCAATGTGGCGGCTGGCTTTGTGGACTTTCCACTTCATTGTTCTAATGCTAGCTCTTGATGATCTGTTTCACTATTTTATTCTTTTTTATTTTTATGAATCAATTTGTATTATATTTCCTGTCCCTGTGCATCCAAGTTTCATTGCTGATAGCACATTGTATAGGAGCCTTTTGATGTTTTGGCTTTATTAGCAGTAAGAACAATTTGCTAAAGTTAACCCAATAACCTGTAAACTCTTGCTTGTTGAGTAGCATAAGTAGACATATGGTCTTGCCAACTTGTGCTTTTATACACTAGTTTTTTTTATAAGTAATAAGTCAATCTCATTAAAAACGTAAGGCGCTCCTAAATACACGAGAAATATACAAAAGAAACTAATAACTAGAAGGGACAAAACGAACAAGAAAATTACTGAAACTAAGAGTCAGAGGGGAGACAAATGATGCCGTCCAAAGAAACAAAGTTTCATAAAACATAGATAAGATTTCCTCCAACGACCTCTCCATGTCATCAAAATTTCTATTATTTTTTTCCCTCCACAAACATCAAAATATGTACCTAGGAACCATCTTCCACACTAGTGCGCACTCCTTGGCCTGCCAGAGGACCACCAACAGTCAAACAATTCTACAACACTAGTACAATAACTTCAGATCAAATGCCTAGATAGAATTTCTACGTATGTGTCTTCTAGGGTTACTTGAAGTGTGGTGTGGGTGGTTGTAGTTAGTTGTCCCCTAAGTCTGTTTTATATGATATTCTTTATTCCCTTGCCACTTTTCCTATGTTCTTATGGTTTTCTCATTACTTTTTTGGTAATGTCCTTGTAGTTGTCTATTGAACCCTTTTGCCTTGTTGTCCTTATTTATACAGGTGTATTAAGATAGCAATCGTGCATGATATGGCAGAAGGTATCACTTTGACTCCTTTTGATTTTCTATTACACTAGTTCCATCCTTGAAATCTTATCAAAGAACTTTTCATGAAAATGGACCAATGCTATTTTAAGTTGCAGTGCTGATAGCCTGATACACCTTGTAGATGTAACTATCAGTCAATTATCTTGCACACTATGTTCACATAGTTTTGAGGCTGCTGCTGGATGCTCTTTGGGTTAAATGGCATCTCCCCCCATAGATAAACGATGGAGAATTGTGGGTTAGGCCAATTATTATTATTATTATTATTATTATTATTTTCGTAGGCTCTATAACCTGTAACTCAGAAGCTCCCGCCATTTCCTACCATACAGACTACCACAAAAGTCTTGGCTTATTAAGTTTCCCATTGTTTACTGATCAGATGGATACAATTCCATTTTGAAAATTTATCACTTTTGAGGGAACTTAAAAAGAGACTTTAAAGGTGAACTTGATTGGAAGTCAGATGCAATAGAGACATCTTTTACATCTAGGACCCATTTCTGTGAAAGAGTGTTCAGCAATATCAGTGTTGTTGATATCGATTTGATGGAGAATAGTAGGGTCTTACTGCATTATGTGTTGTTGCAATTTTATTTCTGGCAGAATTGTAATTAAGCTGTAGTTGAAATCTTGTTTCTTTGGATGGCACAAAACATTTGAGTAGAAAGCTGCATAATTCACAAAGATTGAGCTAGAAAAGAGCATTTTTGTAACAGAAGACGAGTATTAATATAATGCAATTAAAATAATAAGTCACAAATTCAAATGATCAAGTACATTAATTGATTGGGAGTTGAATCAACCATACAAAAGTAACTTAAACAGTAGATGCTAGTTGAAAAACAAAGGCTTTGGCAAAGAAGATCAACGATAAAAGTGCAATATAAGATGGAAAATTTTCTTAGTGACACTAACACCTACTTTCATCAGATAATTTGCAAACCCCCAGGAATATAAAATATTAGAAAATGTATTTGTCAAGATGGTCCAAGCTTAGTCTCAATGAAGCCTTACAGCATTGTGATTAGG
The DNA here is from genome assembly GCA_900184695.1 of Betula pendula. Lineage (NCBI taxonomy): Eukaryota > Viridiplantae > Streptophyta > Magnoliopsida > Fagales > Betulaceae > Betula > Betula pendula. Next base: position 36,554 of record FXXK01001828.1, on the reverse strand, counting down.
GCCACAAGAACATTTTATTAGTAAAAGTGATTGAAACTAGATCAGTATTTCAATTGAATTCCAGATTAGCTCAATCATTGTCATGTTTGTTAGAGAGATAGAGAGATGGCTGCCTTCTCATCAGAGTGGCACAAGGTCATTGAAGTTGTAGATCCCTACCGAGCAATGTCCAGATATACTGTATCAGGGCTGGGAACATTTTAGATATGAGCCCTTTGAAATACCATTTGGACTTGACACAAGAATCTCGAGGGGCCTCTTTAAGCATGCCTTCAACTTGGAGTTTATATGCATAATTGTAATTTTAGCTTTCTACTCAAATCTTTTGTGCCCTCAAGCAGCAGACTCGGAATTGAATCAGTGAGTTTTAGTTCAATGGCACTTTGTCTTTCCATAAGAACAGGGTGAAGGTGAGTTAATGGGTTCAAGAGCCATTGCATGCATGCATGTGCAAACTACTAATAAAGAACAAAGAGTAGCAGAATTGGAATTGTGCAACCCAGTTTTGATTATGACCCCTGATTCTTCCACCAATATTTTGATCCAATGAGGGATTAGGAGACTATATTCGGGTGGTGATGTGGGTAATTCTGAAGATCCATTGGGTGCAATGACAGAGGTGGTAAATAATAGCTCTTTGGAGGATTTACCTTTATTTTTTCTTCATGTGTAATGTGACACTGAAAAGTTTAGTTCCACATTGGTTGGGTGGATGTGATGGTGTTACATGGGTATCAAGTCCCACATTGGTTTCTTATTAGGTGAGATTGAACTATATAAGTGATTCTAACGAGCTCTAATTGTAACTTTAACTAGTTGTTTTAGAGTAATAATGCGGATGTGATCAGCGTTTTCCTGAGTCGCTACAAATAGTATCTGAGCAACTTAATCACATCATGTAACGCTAGGGCACCGCATCATGATGCCTGCCCTAACAAGGACATTAAGGATTTGAGTGGAGGAGATTGTGACACATCGAAAAGTTAAGTCCTGCATTGGGAGGGTAGATTGTGATGGTGTTACATGGATGTCAAGTCTTATATTAGTTTCTTATTATGTGAGATTGTACTATATAAGTAATTCTAGAGAGCTCCAATTGTAATTTTGATTAGTCTTTTTTTGAGTAATATCGAATATACGACTAGTGCTTTCCTTGGGTCTTGACAAATGTTGTGACGCCCCAAAAAGTTCGGTCCTACTACTTGGGTGGGGGAATTGTGATGGTATTATATAGGCGTCAAGTCCCAAATTAGTACCTTATTATGTGAAACTGTGTTATGTAAGTGATTTCAAAGAGTTTCAATTGCAACATTGGCTAATCCTTTTGGAGTAATAGCACAAATGTGGCTAGCCCTTTATTTGAGTTATAATAAATGGTATCAGAGCAACTTAGTAACATTATGTAGCGTTGAGGCACTACAACGTGATGTGGGTCTTGACGAGGACATCGAGGATTTAAATGGAAGAGATTGTGATACCTCAAAAAGTTAAGTTCCACATTGGATAAGTGGATTGTAATGATGGTACATAGATGTCAAGTCTCACATTGGTTTCTTTTTAGGTGAGACTGAGCTTTATAAATGATTTCAAAAAGCTCCAATCGTAACTTCGACTAGTATTTTTGGAGTAATAGTACAAACATGGCTAATGCTTTCCTAGGTTGCGACATGTGATTTGTCAAGTGTTGGATTAGTTTGAGTACTCTTACTTCAATTAGCCTCTAATGGAAGTTGTGGCGTGATTTTTGGTATGATGATCTTAAACCCTTAGGTTTTGTTAAATCAAAAGGAGAGTTTTGTTTTTGCGAATGGCTTTTGGGTCAAATGGCACTTACACACATAAGAGCTGTAGGTGAGAGCATATATTCAAGTCCCATGGAGTGCGTGACCCAATTACCAATCAAGAAAGAAAGGAAGGAGAAAGAAGAAAAAAAAAATTGATTTTCATATTTCTTAGGAGCAACAACCAAGCATAGTTAGTTGAGATGGAGTCTCTAAATGTTTCATCTTAGAAAGTTGACCTAGTGAAGAACCAGGAGTATCAAACTAAATTAAGTGTATCAATCCATATGGTTCATTATAGTACAATATGAGGACCATACTAAGTTTAGTCCCATAAAAGTTGATATATGTGATGGTTTGGTGTTATATATGCAAAAAGAGTGAGGAGTCTATTGATCATTTTCTTCTTTATTGTGGAGTAGCAAAAGATTTATGGATTGGGTTATGCCTAGAAGGGTGAGAGAACTGTTGATGAGTTGGGGAGGTCAGGTGGGGCGTCGTGACATTTTGAAAGTTTGGAGGTTGGCTCCTTTATGCTTAATTAGGTGTATTTGGAGAAAGCAGAATGCACAGACCTTTGAAGATAAAGAGACTTTGGTGGTAGAGCTAAAAAAAGATATTCAATTCCCTTACAGATGAATAAAAAATTAAAAAAATAATAATAATAAAAAAAACCTCCCTTTACACAGGGATAGCAACTCATAATAGTTTGCATTTTTCTAGTTTTCGAACTTTTTGAACCTTTCATTCTTCTTTTTCTACCGAATAAGAGATTCTTTTATATACTTTCTATGTACTAAGGTTGCGCCCTTCTACGCTTTTTCAATGAGATTACATTACTTATAAAAAAAGTTGATATATTGATCCATGATGTTTTTGAAGCTGAGTAATGAAAGGGGAGGGCCACTGGATCTTAAATATTAGCATCTGTGTAATTCTTTCTTTTGCTTGATGAATTCAGAGCATGTGTGTTTTCTTCAAAAGAAATAGAAGTGTTGCATGGGCAATATTTGCTACATGTGCATGTATGTTTGTACCCAGAATTAAACTTTTAAATTGGGTTCTGGTCTTTGACAGCTATTGTTGGAGACATAACACCATCTGATGGTGTGCCTAAAGAAGAAAAGAGCAGAAGAGAGCAGGCAGCTTTAAATGAAATGTGCAAAGTTCTTGGTGGGGGGATGAGAGGTACTTGTTAAGCCTTGTCTAGGAAACCTTAAACTGTGAATGTTAATTTTTGGCATCACATTGGCCATGATTGGATTCCTTGTTATCTGCAGCTGAAGAGATCAAAGAACTTTGGCAGGAATATGAAAATAATTCCTCTTTAGAGGCTAATCTTGTGAAGGATTTTGACAAAGTACGTATTTATCAGCTTTCAAATCCAAGTTTAGATTTGGAATATGACAGATATCTTTTGGGTTCAAGAGAAGGATATTTGACATAATTTTTACTTATGTTGCCGCATAATCTCTCGTCATTTGTTATGGTAGTCTTCTATTTAGATTTCATTTTATTTTTCTAAACTTCCAATGAGGATGGTCCCTAATTTTATGTTCGGTTAAGAGTTAAACAATGTATTGATTTCTTTGAATCTTGTCATTTTAAGCATAAGTTTAGAAGGATTGCTTTGAAAAAGAAATGCTATTGTTTATTCTGCAATATTACCAGGTCTGTATTTGACACTTAATTATGTTATTTATGGTGAAGTTACATATGCACCCAGTTACCTCATCTAGTCTCCATTCTTATAGAGGAGAGTGTGACGTTTAGCCTAAGCTGATATGGGCTATTAGACACTAATTATTCATGACTCATTGCTCAGAAATGCATCACTTAGTTGCTGGCTACAACATTCTATGGCTGGTTTTACCAGTTCCAGTTCAGCAGCTGAGCATGGCGTTAAAGCGTTACACCTATATAAACAAAATATAACCCCCCCATCCCCCCCACAATAAAATAAAATAAAAGGTGTTGCTACAAACCGACACGTTGACAGGCTTAGCTATCCTTCTAGACTCAATAGTGTGCATTTATATGTGAATATATGAAACATACATCTTCAAAACTTCTGCAATACCCAATTTTATTATTATTATTATTATTTTAATTAAGCTTACACATGTCCTCTGGCCAGGTTGAAATGATACTACAAGCATTAGAGTATGAAGCAGGTAGGTTTTTTTTTTTGGATGATATATGTGCTTGTATTGTAACACCTGTTAGCTATCTGAATTTATTTGTTATTTTTGTGGCAGAACATGGGAAGGTTCTGGATGAGTTTTTCCTTTCAACAGCAGGTAGAAATTCATTTCAAGCTAATACAGATAAGGAGAATGAGAATATCTGTTTTTCATGTTCCTTCTTTTAAACTGTCAGGAAAGTTTCAGACTGAGATAGGAAAGAGTTGGGCAGCTGAGATCAACTCGAGAAGAAATTCAAGGTTGGAAAAGAGGCATAATTGATCCTGATTTTGTTTCACTTTCCATGTTGCTATTAGGTCAAGCCAACCTTCTTTGAATTGTATGGACTGCACTCTGACCCAGAAACATCCTTCTTCTTCACCATAGAACCTTCTTTTAATGTTCTTGAATGTGGGAGGATAACTAGTTATGTTCCAGGACCAATCAAGAAGAAAAATTCAACATTTGACAACTGAACAACCAAAACTGCCATGTAGGGTATTGTATCCTGTGGTGCTAGCTTCTTGTCAAGTATTGTCGTCAATTTTTGTTTCTTATATTAAAAAAAATAAGATAGCAGTGTTATGCTGCTTGCGAGAGATCTCTGGCCTGCAAACGTAGCTGTTGAAAGTATGATTCAAGCTTTTCTTTGATTCCATGGTCCACATTGGTAGCTTTGTAAGGACTCTGATTTCCTCAGGTAGCAACGCAAGTTATGTTAATACATTTTGTAATTTGATATGGATGGTTATTATTTCAAAAGATGAATCACCTTTGAAGCAACTAGCGCGTGGCTTTGCTCATTTCTGATGTTTATTTAATTTTACAGTTGGTAGTGGTTTGCTGGCCGTTAATAATTGTGACTCTCAAGTTGCCATTATGGCCCTCTGCAGATGTGGGATGTTGTGGGTGCTCCTTCCATGAATGAAACAAATTGACCTGTCCCCTATGATTAACTAAAGGTTGCCCTCTCTATACGCTAAGCAAATATATGGTATTTACACGTCGATTTACAAATATATGTTAGTTTCATACATTCCTTGTTGATCGATGTCTTCTATTTAGTCGTTTTCTATGCCTGTCTTGTATCAGTTTGTTATTTATTATGATGAGTACCGACTTATTCCATAAAGGCGCGGTGACTGGCTCCCATTTTTTTTGTTTATTATTATTGTTTTTAAAGAAGTTCTTTTTCTAGCTTTTTGTCATAATTTTAAGATTTTTTTTTTTTAAAAAAAAAAAAATTATGCAGTATATTTTTGTTATTGACAACATTAAGACAATTGATAGTTTAAAAGAGAATATTAACGCATTAGTACAATTGAAAGTTTAGAAAATATTAACAATAAAATAATAATTTAAGAGAATGCACTCACTTTTTCTAATAAAAAAAAAAAGGACCTGGCAGCACAAAAATTATGCACATAACCACACAATACAAGCGAGTGCACAGGTGCTGAATGCTGGAGGTCCTTCTGGGATCCTTCCAGCATCCCTTTTCCACTCAGTAGACTTAAATAAAAAAAATAAAAAAATAAAAAAAATTAAGTTCACTGAGTGGGAGAGGGATGCTGGAGGGATCCCAGAAGGACCTCCAGCATTCCTCTCCAATGTGCGTGCAGTGAACCAATGGATGTCCACCTCAGCAACAAACAGTGAGAGACCTGGAGTTTAGCTGTACAAACTGTGGTTGGAAATCTGTTGCTAATTTTAGTGTTATTTTAGCTCCACCGACACCTCGAAAGCAAAGGTTAATGAGAAAGAAAAAGGCACACAAAACAAACAAAGACTGCAAAGGGAAAGTAATTGGTTTTCAAACTTTGAACTGTAAAAGGATAATATTTGATGGTAGGATTGATATAAAGATTGATATAAAGGAGGTTCAAAGGAATTTCAAAAGCTAGCTACTAGTTGGATTTCACGGGTTGCCTAAGGATCCTTCAATTATTGGACTACTTGGCCCCAGTCCACCACAAAAGTTTATTTGGAATTTGACGTGGAGTGGCTAGGTGCCTTTTGGGTAGGGCTAATATCTATATTTAGCATTTAGAAATTAAGCAATTTGTTGTTTAGATCATTAATATTTCGGATAAACAATATATATGAAAAAGTTTTTATAGGATTCAATTGTTCAAGCTGATGGATAGACAATTTAAAAATTTATTTAGATTTAAATTATTAATAATTTTACAGTAATATTACTGTAGATATGTATCCAGGTAAAAAAAAAAAAAAAGGGCCCAACAACCTAACCCCCACTACACTAAAAGTCAAGAAGGCTGAATGTTACACTTTGGATGAAGGCTGACCCTTCGATAGGTTCAGTAGGGAAAACTCTTCCACAAAAAACACTTAGCATGCTCTAAGCAATGTCTTTGTTCTTACTATAAGAGAATTAGACAACCCTGCCAACTTTTTTTTCTTGTAAATCTTAAATTATAAAAGGATTATGACAACTAAGCTCAAATTTGGGCTTAAAATACTAGCTAGGGTCAAACTACGGGCTACAAAACACAAGTCCAAGGACCAAACATCAAACACAAATACAAATGTCTTCTACCATAAAAAAGAAAAAAAAAGACAAGACAAACAAAGCTTATTCATAAACATATAAACAACAAAGGAGTGCCCCACAAATACAAAATCAGCGTGAAAGGGAGGTGGGTATTTCGTTATATAATTTATATACGCTTAAAAAAAAGAAAAAAGGAAACTTGTTATTATTTAGAAAAAGAGAGAGAGAGAGAGAGAGAGAGAGGCACAAAGAGTAAAAAAAGTTCAAAGAATAGGACGGCGCTGACCGGCTGAGAAGAAAAAGGATCCTCAATATATTGAAATATAAAAATCTTGAATATAATCGACCTTAGACCTGATGATAAATCAAAAAAGGAGACTGCTATCTTTTGAATTTTGTGATATATGATGCAAGAATGAAGAATGATTTTTTGGAAACTCTCCACGGTTGAAATAAGAATATCCGTCGTCAAAAAAAGAAATAAGAATTCAACTGTTCCTTGAGGTCGCTATCCTTGAATTAGGACCCTACAATTCCTGTCCCTGGGTTGAGCTCCCTATGCGAGAGAGAGAGAGAGAGAGGGAAAGGTCTGAACTCTCAAGAATGAAGATTGACTGCAATTCAAGACAATCCAGTTGGGAATGCAAAAGCTGAAGAAATAAGAGAGTTGTAAAAGACTTCAAAGAAAGGTAAGGTTTTTGAGAACTTAGCATGTCTGTTCTTCGTCTTTAGAAACACTTTAAATGATATGGATGTTGCTGCATTTGCTTACTGAAGATTTTGCTATGTTGTGTATTCGTAGATAAACGTTAGGTGTTGCTTGAATCAGTTGATTACATTAAAATTTGATAGATTATCGTTTACTTTTGAGTTTGTTGATCTTGGTTTTTGCTTAAACCCTCCTTGACGATCCGGATTTTATAACTCATCTGGGTTTTGCTTTTAGAAGTGATCGACAATCTTGAAGGTGATTGTAAACTGGGTTATTCTCAAAACCAGGTTGGTCGTTTGGGTTTTGCTGTGGACGGGCTTTATGAGCTGAGCGTGCAGTGTGGGGCCTCTGGGGTCTGGTTGGTAAAGTTTGGTGATTTGGAAATTCTTCAATTTCAAGTTTTGAAACTTGGGTTGGCGTTAGGATTGGAAATTAGTCACTGAGTTTGGCTTCTGCATGAGAATTAAGAGGATTTTGTGAAAGTTTCATGAATGATTATGATATATGAGAAAGATTTAGCTAGACTGTCATCATCAGATTCGATTACTGAATAGATGGCAAGCACGGCGCCATCTCCGGATTCATCACCCTCGGCTGTGCCACCAGCTTCTACCACAACGTCACCTTCCACCAGTTCTCCACCACCCTCCACCACTTCGTCACCACCACAACCACCCTCCAGCACCAGTCCACCCCCACAAACCTCTTCTTCTCCTCCTCCTCCATCCCCTTCTACAACTTCCCCATCGACGCAGCCCAGTCATAATCCACCCGACCCTGCTAGCCCTTCAACTTCATCCCCTCCACCTCAGTCCTCTCCTCCTGTTGTTCCAACATCACCTCCATCACCCCCTTCTGGGACTTCACCCCCATTGGCACCTACAACGTCACCTCCTCCAACCCCTCCTTCTGGGACTTCACCCCCATTGGCACCTACAACATCACCACCTCCTCCTACATCACTGTCACCTCCATCATCCAATGTTCCTCCATCCATCTCTATTTCTCCACCTCCTCCACCATCAAGCCCTCCAGAAAGTTCACCTCCACCACCTTTAAAATCTAGTCCCCCAGCAAGTTCACCTCCAACACCACAATCTAAACCACCAGTGAGCTCACCTCCTCCTCCATCATCAACAACACCACCACCAGCGAATTCACCTCCACCACCATCAAAGCCCCCTCAAAATTCACCACCACCACCGCCATCATCTACCCCACCCAAGAATTCACCGCCACCTAAAAATTCACCTTCACCACCAGCATCTGGTCCATCCCAAAGTTCACCTCCACCACCAGCATTAACCCCTCCTGAAAATTCACCTCCACTAGCGTCTGTACCTCCCAGTAATTCACCTCCACCTCCACCTGGTTCTCAACCAACTCCTTCACCTTCAAACTCCCCCGCAAAGTCATCACCCCCGCCACCCATCATACGACTGGCACCACCTCCTCCATCACATGTTTCTCCACCATCACTGTCTCCCCCATCTCCTAATCAAAATCCAATCCCACCATCAAATGGTCCAGCTGCAAACAATACTAATCCTAAGGCAACATCCACTGGTAATGGGAGCATTGGTACTGCAGGCTTAGTGGCTATTGTTGCAGTGACGGGAATCATAGTGCTTAGCCTCATTGGAATGGCTGTCTGGTGCACAAGGAAGCGAAAAGAAAGAGGTTCTGGACTTGGTGGTTATGTCATGCCATCCCCTCTGTCGCCAAAATCAGGTAAATTTTTATAAGTACCGTTTTAGATGTAACTGACTGTCTTTTCGTTTTCCTGTCTATTGGGTACTTTTTGCATGTCATACTTCTGAGGGATAGTCCCACTTTAGATATTCAAATTTGGAGTACTGGTTTCTATGGGATTTCTTAGATTTGTCTTCTTCCACTGAGTAGGATTATGGCTGACTAGTACATGAACTTAAACCCCTTTCAGTGATGTGAACTGAAATCCAACCATCATAATGTCTTATTATTTAAGTGATATAAATTGGTCAGATAATGAGAAGTTTTGGTTCATTGTTTGTTTGCTTCTTTTTTTTTTTTTTCTTTCTTCCTTTTTTATTTACTCTCTTTCCTTGTGAAAAGAAAGAGGGTAAAATACTCTAACCTTCCTTTGATTTAGGTGAAAATATGTGGACCCCCATGCATATTCTGAAATTGCACTTTTGCCCAGGATGATTTTGTAAACATAAAATGCAAATTGACAATTCTACCGTATCAAAAAATTAGAATTATGCTTTATTTGAGAAAAAAATAATAAAAGCTGCATGGTGGATAGACTGTATAGGTTTGAGAGTTTTGGAGCAGAGAAAGGGTTTACAAGAATACTATAATAATTAAAATAAGGTTATTTCAGGCGTATGACATTATTTAGTAGTGTCGTTAACATTTTTTGTCTGCATGAGTGATGAATTGGATTAAGTGTATGCCAGGTATGAAACACATGAATGGTCTGAATTTTTTTTAGAAGTAAGAGGGAGATTTGTGTATTTTCAACAAAATCCAGAGGGGTTCAAGTATTCCACCCAAATAGATAATAAGAAGTTCATCCGGACATTTTTATATGTATAACTACAGTAGGTTGTATCTATTATATATTTATCGTTAACCTACTACTTTCTTCCTCCTACTTTGGCTTTTGTGTCTATTTCGTCCAGGAACATTTACTTGTGTCAATGTTACTGGCAGCTGAAGGACGGGAATTTCTTACATGGCTTATGGAAAGTGTCCACGTCATCAGTTTTGCTGACATGGAAACTCATATCACATAACTTAGCTGAAATGGCAATGCAGGGCAGACAGCTTATCTTACATGGTGATGGAAGTAACAAGATCAATAACAACTGAGCACCTGCTGGTGGAGGGTTGTCAAAAAAACAGTAATGAGAAGAAAAGAGCCAGTTCTGGCGAAGGAGCTCCGAAGGGCGATAAAAGGAAGAAAACGAAGAGGGACATGGGTGCAGTTTTCGTACCTTGCCTCTCACATAACCTAAATTATGTGATATAAGTTTCCATGCCAATGAAACTTTATGGTTTGGACAATTTCAGTGACTTAATTTAGTAAGTAAAGGAACTAAGTTGACGTGATTAAATATTGAGAAACAAAATTGACACCATGGCCAAACTATTTTAACCTTATACAGAAGTCAAACTGTAGGTTAAAGTTATTGGGTAGCTATAATCAGTTAGGTGATAGTTAATTCATGTTGTTTCTTTCAAAAAAAAAAAAAAAGAAATTAAATGATTGTAAATGTGAGGGCATTAAATGAATTAAGAAGTTTTTGTAACTTGTCCAGATTCATTCATTACAAAGACACATTCTTCAGCTCCCCTTATGCAAAGTGGTTCTGGCAGCGATTCTGTGTATTCTCCAGCCGAAGCAGGTGGATTAGGCAATTCAAGGTCATGGTTTACGTATGAAGAACTAGTCAAGGCCACAAACGGGTTTTCAGATCAGAATCTTCTGGGTGAAGGTGGATTTGGTTCTGTGTATAAGGGATACCTACCAGATGGGAGAGAGGTAGCAGTAAAGCAGCTAAAAATTGGTGGCGGTCAGGGTGAGCGAGAATTTAAAGCTGAAGTTGAGATTATTAGTCGCATACACCACCGCCATTTGGTTTCATTAGTGGGCTACTGCATTTCTGAGAACCAAAGGCTGCTTATCTACGACTACGTCCCTAACAATACCCTTTATTTCCATCTTCATGGTAAATCCATAGCCAAGCATTGGAGTACCAGTTCGTGATAATTGGTCACTGATTTTGTGCTTTGCTCCCTAAATTTTGTAGATGAAGGTGGGCCAGTTCTGGACTGGGCAACACGTGTGAAGGTTGCTGCTGGTGCAGCTCGTGGAATAGCTTATCTCCATGAAGACTGTAATTATCTATACTTATTTTCTGTACACCCGGCAAACATGTTTTGACCTTATGTATCCTGACTCAAAATAAGTGACCTAACAGCTGCCGCCCAACTAAACATACCGATAGTAACCAGATTCCCTTCACAATGGTACCTTTTCAAATATAAGGATACCACTAAGCTTGTTTAGTATTCTATTAGTTCTCTTAACAACATCTATCAATTTTAGCCTCTCCAGATACAGTCCCAGGAAAAGATTGGGCTATGATGTCTTGAAACAATGGCATATTGGTCAAACCTTAATTTAATCTGCTAGAACATTAAAAAAAAAAAAAGGAGTTTTTATGCAGTTGTATAATGAGGAAAGACACTTATATTCACCCTGAATATAATTCAACCTCATAGAAGGAGGCAGGGGATGAGAAGATTAGTGAGCTTCTTGTTGTTTGTTCAAAAATGATGACTGCTTTTTCTCTATATTGGTTGACCAGGGAAAGGCATATTATCTCTAGTTATCATTTTTCAATTCTAAATGCCATATCTTTTGGGGATAAAGTTTCTAATTTTTAATACTAACAATGACATTTTAGAAAATTATTTTCTTAGGAGCATACATGGAACCTGGGCTTGACTAGTACAGGTAACAATTAAACTAATGAGAGTTGAAACTTAATAACTAAATGATCTTACCTTGGCAAGTGCACCCAAGTTTTAGCACAAGAGATTACTGAAAAGAATGTTTTTGTTGACCTGATTCCATTTTATTGCCAATACTTGTTATTTACATTGTTTAATCTTATGCATATAACAGGCCATCCTCGAATTATTCATAGGGATATCAAGTCATCGAACATTCTTTTAGATACCAACTTTGAAGCTCGGGTATGCAGGAGTTTTTCTCAAGCTACAATCAGATTTGTGTGTGTGTTTGTGTGTAGATTTGGAGCTTACATATTCTACTTTTCACTTTACAGGTTTCAGACTTTGGGCTTGCCAAATTAGCTCTTGAAGCAAATACGCATATAACCACCCGTGTCATCGGAACTTTTGGGTAAGCAACCTATTTATTATTAGTCCATATGTGTCACGACTCAGGAAAAATGCTAGTCACATCTATACTATTATTCCAAAAAGACTAATTAAAGTTACAATTGAATTTTCTGAAATCATTTATAAAGTTCAGTTTTACTTAGTAAATAACCAATATGAGACTTGCATCCATACAACACCTTCACAATCAATTCACCCAATATGGAACAAATTTTTTGGGGTTTCACAATCTTCTATACTCAAATCCATAACGCTCTTGTATGGTGCATTAGCGCCACATGGTGTTATTAGATTAGTCTAACACCATATGCCATGACCGCGCTAGTCACATTTGCACTATTATTCCAAGAGGACTAGTAAAAGTTACAATTGGAGCTTATTGAAATCACTTATAAAGTTTAGTATCACCTCGTAAGGAACCAATATAAGACGTAGCGCCTATGCAACATTTTCACAATCAACCCACCTAATGTAAGACTAACTTTCTGATGTGTCACAATATGCCAATCAAGGGCTGGGGGTATATGCTAGTTGAAGTATATTTGCTTCAGGAAAACCTGTTCTTTTTTCTTTCTTTTTTTTCAGATCCAGTATGTATTGACAGTGTTTATTGGTTGGTTTCAGATATGTGGCCCCTGAATACGCATCAAGTGGCAAATTGACTGATAAATCTGATGTATATTCGTTTGGGGTTGTGCTTCTGGAGCTAATAACTGGAAGGAAGCCTGTGGATGCATCCCAACCCTTGGGAGATGAGAGTCTGGTTGAATGGGTAAATATGTTAAACACAATTTTGTTAAAAGTTTTCTTCCACTGCTGGATACAAAAGTATCTGGACTTGTTATTGCTAAACTAATAATTAGGAAGGCATCAATGATTCATTAAACTAATCTTCTTGGCTGCAGTTGTCACTTTTAAGTAATATGTCATGACTTGACTTTGAATCTATTATAATTTTTTGCTGATTTTACCATTTATTCTGTTATCAATGCTCAGTTTTGTTGGGTAGAAAAGGTTGACGGCAGGACTATTTGTCTGTTTGACTGGCTGCACTCTTAGTCCACTTCCATTGTTATTCAACCTTTTTGTCTTTTTGATTTTGGAATGTAATTAGGGTGTACAGCTCCTGTGCACTAGTCTTTCTTTTCTATTTAGTTTTTATTTATTTTTTACTTTTTGATAAAGAAGAAAGCATGAAGCTGGACCTCCCGTTAGATCTTAGTGTAGATAGTCTAGAAATGAGGTGCCTTTTCTTCTAACAAACAATTCTGGTTCAAAAAGAGCCTGTATAAATTTTATATTTGCGAAAAAGCTAGAAAGCCTGAATTCTGAAGAAGCTTTGTTCGTTGTATTCCCAGAAAGTCTGCAATCAGGGAATAGTTTGAAAGACAAGTTGTGTATTCTAACTCCAGAAGAAAGTTGCAAACCAGTTAAATAACTCCTTGACTGCTTATTTTTCATATCTAGGTAGGAACACTTTGAATATCTTTGCACAGAAAAGATTTTGTGATTTAATTGATTTTTTTTTTTACATGCATGCATAAAAGGAATGTGAGAAGAACTAAACGTATCAGCCATATGTGAAAACTTGGAAAGAAAAAATCTGTGCACTCAACCACATTGTATTCTTCTAGAGTCAACCCCTTCTAACCAAAAACCCACTTAATTTTTCAGGCTCGACCTTTGCTAAGTCATGCACTTGATAATGAGGAATTTAATGATTTGGCCGATCCCAGGCTCAAAATGAACTTTGTTGAGAGTGAAATGTTGCGTATGATTGAGATAGCCGCTTCTTGTGTGCGACATTCGTCTGCCAAGAGGCCACGAATGGGACAGGTAATCGAAGTTAATGTTATTTCATTATATTTATGTCATTCCTGATGTTATGATACAGATGCATGGAAATCATCTTTCTTGGCACTCTAATTCTTCTCAGGTTGTTAGAGCCTTTGATGGTTTAGCTGTTGCTGATCTATCTAATGGTATGAGAGTGGGGGAAAGCGAGATATTTGACTCCGCACAACAATCTGCTGAAATCAGATTGTTTCGGAGGATGGCATTTGGTAGTCAAAATCACAGTACAGATTTTTTTAGCCAAAGTAGCTTGGATAGTTAACAATGGCATGGTAAATATGGGAGAGATGATAAAATTGAACTATGAGGGTTTGTCAAAACCGAGCTGGAGCTCTGTTCAAGTGGATTTAATTGCAGAGTCTGGCTCAGCTGAGATGCACTCATGTACTCATTTAAACCCTTGATTCTTGTAACTAGGTTCCATTTTAGCTCCACATATGCTTTTGGTGCTTTTGTACTTCAATTTTGCTCGTGTAATTAGCAGGTGAAAATTTTTGTTTCCACCAGTATACATGGTGGTGTTAATAAAGCCATTTTTCAGTTTTTTTACACTAGTGGGAGACTCTTAGATTCTTCTCTTCTTTTGTATTCACTTTCATAGAGGAAAAGAATACTGGATGACAGAACATGTAAGTATACCTCACGCCCCAACAAATAACAAAAAAGAAAAAGAAAAAGGAAACAGAAAGGGCAGAGTAACACCAAGGGACAGGGATGAGAATTCCCTCGCATATGAATCTGTTGGGTTAGTCTTGCAAGATAGGATGCCGTTGCGTCTTAAATATCTCAAGAACAAATCGTACGCATTAACGCAAGAAAAACCGTTATGCAAGATAGGTGGTGTCTCTCCCGCCGGATCTGGCTTACACAGATGTTGTAAAAAAAAAACTATGCTATGTTAAATTACAGGTATGCCAAAAACAAAAGTGGATGGAAAATGTGAATTTAATCGTATAATTAAATATTCAAACAATTATGAGGGCAGAGACAGAGAGAGAGACAGACCTTCCTTAAAAAGACGACTCCATGGCAGCTAAGGGAAGGCTTGAAGTTGTCCAACAAACCTTGTACTGAAAAGTAGAATTCAAGTAATCATTGTATGACAGCTTATGTTTCCTTGACATCTGATATTCTCTTGTATTTAATTTGAAGGCAGGACTGATAATTGTTTTCGTAGCTTTGCCACATATGAATATGGTTGCTTCACCCTTCCCAATACCTCCCAATAGGAGAAGGAACTTATTCCTTCAAAATCATTTTCTTTACCATCATCAACTCCTTTTCCAAGCTTTCTTTCACAGCCATGGAGGACGTGAACATGCTCGCCGCCGACTGTGTTGTCGTGTCTTGTTGCTGCCAATGCTTGATCCTACAGATTGTCATCTTCGTCTTGATCAGGCTTCCTTGCAAACTAATTCGAAAGACAAGAGAATACGCAAGGAAGAAGCTGCTAGGACAAAGAAAGGAGGTGGATGAGAAGATAACAGGAGGAGGAAGGCAGATGGGTACATTATACAAAGACGATTTTGTAGGGTCTCTTAGCATTAATCAAGTTGAAAGCAGGTTGTCCATGGATGGAGGCCGCCATGGTTGTGGGTCTTGTATGGAAGAAGTTGAGAAGGTATTAGAGGAGCTTTCTCAGAAGGGGGAGTTTGCATTTGGAAGCTTCTGGGGTAGGAAGGGATCAGGGAGCTTCTCAAGTTGTGATTTTGATAATCTTAATGTAGAGTATCAATTTATTGAAATGATTGGCTCTTTCAGTCATACATAGCATATGTAGATGAACAGATTAATTGCTAGCTGTATTTGATAGATATCTGCTATAGACAGGCTGCCAAAGACTCATAATACACATGGTAGGATCTGAAAAATCTGGTCTGATTTGAATGCATATCAGCCTACATGCAGTTCAATAAATTCCCGCCATGTCAAATGCTGGAAACTACATTTTTAACCGGTCTTGTATCTAGCCGAAACTACAAGAAATGTGCACCAGATGAATAGCTCTGTCCATCCAATTTAACTAATTTCGTTTTTCTTCCAAAAAAAAAAAGAAAAACCTTTAATGAAGTAGGTATCCAATATTAATATTCTTTATTACAACTGAGAATAGACACATGATCAGGGGCGAATGGATGGGAATGACCCCCCCAACTTTTGAACCAATATTAAAAAAAAAAAAAAAAAAAAACTCCAAATACTATTTTTTATTTTTAAAAAATTAATAAATATGTGTTGGATTTTTACCATGTCAACGTTTTCTTAGGTCCTGTTTGCTTGTTTGGGATTGAAAATGAAGATTGGGAGATTTTTATTATATTGTTGATAGTTGCCTACCAACATGAGAAAAAAAAAATGTATTCTTCAATTCATTTAAATCCCATGAATTAATCATTAAAATCGAGATTTCAACATTTACTTGTAAACCATGTAATCGTGGTCGCTTTCATAAATTTTTCTTAATGCTTTTCATTTCTCTCGTAATCCATGAAATTAAAATAACTTCTTCTTCATTTTTTTTAGTCATCTACTCTACTATCTCATATGCACTATATATATATATCTTATCTTAAAATTATATATGAAAAACATCCTGGTCTATTGACCCGACCCAAATATAATTTGGGTGGGCCCTGCACATGGTATAAATTTTTTTTATCACATACTATTATACTAATGAGATAGGAGTAATTTTTGTTATTTAGATGGTTAGAAAAGGATGGCATTCATGATAATTGATTTTTATAATATCTGGTCAGCTACAAAAGAAAAAAAAAAGAACAATAATCACAGCCATCCAATTGGTCAATGCAACCAACAATTGAGAAGTCCGTGAATTCCAAAGATCAAAATCAATAATAATTAAAAAAAAACCCAATTAAAAAAAGAAAAAAATTCCCAGCTCACACATGGCATGCATATAACCCATTAATTCTGTGTCTTCCTTGAAGCTTCACAAACATAATGATCATTAATTTGATCCATGATCACTCGGTCATAATATTCACTTTGTCTCAACGCACGCGCTTCAGATCTACAGATTGAAGCGTTCCAAAATCGTTACAATAAAACAAAAGAAAAACGCAAGCCCCACATCCTAAACAAACCACAAACCAATTACCAAAACCCACAAAAACGTACACCATCTTTCTTTCTTTCTTTCTTCTTCGATCGATCTCCTAATTTCGTGATGATGGCCACGCTACAATCCGAGCAGCTGAAGCAGCTAAAGGACATCTTCACGCGCTTCGACATGGATTCGGACGGCAGCCTCACGCAGCTGGAGCTGGCGGCGCTTCTCCGCTCCCTTGGCCTCAAGCCCTCCGGCGACCAGCTTCACGTCCTGCTGGCCAACATGGACGCCAACGCCAACGGCAAGGTGGAGTTCGACGAGCTCGTCAGCGCCATCATGCCCGACATGAGCGAGCAGGTGCTCATCAACCAGGAGCAGCTCTTGGACGTTTTCCGGTCCTTCGACCGCGACGGAAACGGCTACATCACCGCCGCCGAGCTCGCCGGATCCATGGCCAAAATGGGTCACCCTTTGACTTACCGCGAGCTCTCCGAGATGATGCGCGAGGCCGACACCAATGGCGACGGTGTCATTAGCTTTACCGAGTTCTCCACCATCATGGCCAAGTCCGCCTCTGATTTTCTTGGCCTCACCGTCGCCTAGATCAGGATTGTCCAGCCTGATCCCAAGAAAATTCCCTTTGGCCTGGTCTTGTTGACCTTTTCTACGCGTCTAATTTTTTTTTTTTTTCCGACCTTCTGTTTTTGTTTGTCTGTGTATGTGAATTTAATTAGAGACCATCATCACGTATTTGATTAGATTTGCAGTGTACGTGATTGAAGGAGAAGAAAGGAGGAGCTGTACAAAAATGGTGGGAGAAGCAAAATCCAAGACACCTCAATCCCTCTCAATCTCATTCACTGGAAAATGATTAACACAAATTGTATATTCTGTATTATTGTTAGTTTGTTACTAATTCTATTATTTTTTGTGACTGTTTTGTTTTGACATGAAAATGACTGATATCCCTAGCTAGCATATTAAGGCTAGCTTTTGATGTTCATTATATTTGTTTTGGCGTAAAATGTTTACAAGAAAATTCGACGTTTAAAGCGTATGAAAAATCATAAATATTTTATATTTTTATTTAATTATATTAACCTATAAATACTAATTTTATTAAAATTGGTTAACTTTACACCGCTTGGCTGCTTACAATTTCGATGAACAATGTACGTGGTTTGAAAGTGTGAAATATATTGGAGAATAATAAAAGAGAAAGAGAAGAGAGAGCGGAAGTGAAAAAATAGGTATGCACTACATCTTGTATTAAATGTATTTCTAATAATATTAGAATAGTCTCTATAAATAGAGAACTTAAGAGTGGTGAATAAGAAATCTTAGAATAAGTAAAGTAGGGAATAAACCCTAAAAGGATACATAATAAAATAGAATATAAAAGTCTTGCAATCTGTGTGTTACAAGTTAAGAAAAAGAAGATTAAAAACGAAAAGAAGGATGAAAGAAGAAAAGTAAAGAATGAGAAACAAGAAATCTGGAGACACCCGCTGTGTTGAATTTGCCCATTTCAATTTTCATTCAAACCCGCTTCGTAATTCATTCATTCATCTTTTCATGCCAATTTCATCATATTCCCAATTATTACATACAGAAAACCAAGCTCAAGTATATACACAACTTCACAGACGTGTAACACTGAGTGGTGATGGCTTTATCCGATGTATGGAAAACAGGTTCTAGTTGAAAGATTGAGGAAAAACTGTTTTGGTTAATTACCAAGAACAGTGAAGGTTTGTATACATAGCCAAAGGGGCTTGAGTATGTTTACAAAGATGTAGAAAAGAAAAGTACAGGAAGAACATATTAAAAAATACATGACTAAGACTAAAGAAATTTAGAGGTATGGTGATCAAGATGTATGGGAGCTTGGTACTCTGCTTGAGCAGAGAGGTATGGAGGTGAGTTGCTGCAGTAGAGGCAGCAGCTTCATGGTATGGTCTTGAGCAGATTACTGTAGACAGAAGAGGTGGCATGAAGGAAGAAACTAGCTTCTGATTCTGAGGGCTCTTCACGTGTTGGTTGCAGTCTTGGTCACGTGATATGCTGAAGCAATATGGTATTATTTGTGGAAGTTGCCTCGGTTGTCTCCTTAACACTAGTGAACCTATCATTCCTACTAATATGCAGTGGGATCACTTACGAAATAAAAATATTTCAAAGAAATGTTCAAATGCTTCCTTAACCATATTAGTCAGTATTCAAAGGGATGCCCTAGAATGCCCTCATTTCAAATTAAATAAATAATATTCATTTTATGGTCAAAATTTAAAATTAATGCATCAAATAATGTATATGAAATTAACATTGACACATCTTTTAAAGAATTTAAATCATATAAAATTATGTTTATCGTTAGATACACTAATTTTAAATTGTGACCATAAAATAGATAGTTGCAAGCCCAGCCTAGCAGACAGAAGTCCATTGCCATGCTATCGGTTTGTCCCACGAGTTTCAATGGAGTTTCTCAGTTGCAGGGCGGAAGGACCCTTCGGAGTTCGAACCAAAGCAAACATGGACAAAGAAGGAATATATATGTACACATTGAGGACGGACAAAACCCACAACTGTATATTGTAAGAGCTGAAAAGAAATAGTACATGAATAACAGGGTGTGCTCTATTCTCGTCTTGTAATAAGCATCAATGTCCAAAATCCTACTTTGAATTTACTCCTTTCTGTATAACATTAACTTACGCAAAATACAAAATACATGGCTTAATTAATAGATGTATAACCTCATATGGGCGAAGGCAAAAACTTCAAATATTTCGGGCAATTTTTTTTCCCCAAGATATGTTACAGATGAGTCATGCTACTGTACACAGTCATCTTGCAACGGTAATCTCTGGGTCGAACCTCTAATCCAAGTAGAACCAATAAATAGCTCATATCAGATTGAGTCATATCCACCGGCCAAATTTCGAAGGTCCACCAGATAATTCCGACTGGCATTTTTTGGCAGCTAACCATCAAAGAACAAATTCACAAATATCACCTATGGTTACTGTTCTTATGTTTCGAGCGTTTTGTCCTTGCTGCCAAGCGCGCTGTGGAGCCTACAGTTGTTGCTCGTAACGAGCTCTGCCGCACCATATCACAAAACTCAGGATCATTTGATTGGCCATTATGCCTCATCCACTGTATCATTTCATGGTACATAGGAAAGAAGCGCATCTGAACTGCTGAGCACGAGAAGTATGGTATTACAGTTGCGATCACCACGACAAGAGTGACAAGCCAATAAGAATAGGCTGGGGCAAGGTCTTCGACGAAGAGTTTGTAAGCAGTTGTAGAAATGGAAGAAGATATGGCTCCATATGCCAAGAGGAAAAGGTAATAGATAGCAATCGAACCCCAGATGACAACATGTTGCACCAAGGTGAAGTAACTTATAGTGAGTGCCATCTGCAAGTTTACAACCCAAACAATGCATGTATACATTGTTGCCCCTAAAATATCCCTCCCAGCAGTCTGTCCATCATTATTGAAAGCCTGGAGCTCCAGTGCCTTCGTGCAGAAGAAGAAAATGATTATGGCACTGCAAAACCCGTTTAACATCCAGCTGAGTATTCGGCGCCAGCTGAAAAGGACATTTTGCACCCCTTCTTGGTATAATTGAGGAAACTGCCAGGGAAAACAAGGAATAATCACTACATCAGCATTTAAAAAGAAACCAAAAATGTAAAAAGTCATAAATATAGGTTACTCAAGTCATAAATAAGGGGGCTTTGGTTTTTTGCCACTAGTGGCATTCTAAAAATAGATTTAATTTTCTGCCTTCCACCGAGTAATCTAACAGTTCCACATCATGGCCATATAGCAGTACATACCATTTGAAATTACTGACAGTCTTAAAGCCACACAATGGCCTGTTTGGCCAATGGCTTCGGAACGGGGTGTTCTCAATGTGATAACAAAACTTGTAGCCCCCATACTTATTTATCCAAAAAGGAAAAAAAAAAAAAAATTAACACCACCCTTGGGCCCTTAAAAGGAATTAGTGGGACTATTGGTAGGACTAGGCATGATGCATGTATAACATTTTTATCTCATTCTTATCTGTACCACAATAAACCCCCCCCCCCCCCCCCTTTTCCCGGCAAAAAAAAGAAAGAAACATTTTGTTACTATATATAGAAAAATAAAAAATAACAAAATCTTGAGACTGTATTGTCATTAACCATCAAAATAGACATAAGTGGATCCATGTGTTGGACGGTTAACATACCTTGAGACAATACCTTGCAGAAACATCCTGGTCAAAAACCCCCATAGCAACCACCGGAATTGATGAGAAGAAAACATTATAGAGTGACAAAAACCAATCATTGTATGCAGGTTGCCCAGAGAATGATGCAAACGCCTCATATAAGAAGAGAGTGAAACCAAATGTGATACTCTTGTAGAAGAAGTAACATATCTGCCAATAGAAGAATGACCATAGTAATTAGATCCTTATACAAAGCTTTACATTTGTGATAAAATTTAGAAAAGTAACTTTTTTCCAGATTTTCAATTCTCAAGTTTGCCTAAAGCCCCCAGGATAATAGTCAATTATCCCGCTCTTGGGGCTTGTCTTTGGATGTCTGTAGTTCTTGAGCTTGCATTGCTTCTTTTGCTTTAGCATGTGCTTTGAGGTTCCCCCATTGTAATTGTTGTCGTTGCCTGGGGTATGCCCCAATGTAGTTTTTTTTTTTCATGGTGCTTCAACTCAATTCATTCTTAATTATAAAAATAAATAAATAAAAGTTTGCCTAAATCCACATATAAGAATTATCACCATTGATGAGGTCCTTCTGTAGCACCAATGACCATGCACAAGTAGCAAACGCTCCAAAAATCGAAACTGTGCAATTGCAATATCACTTGACATGACCGCCTGAATTAAAAAATAAGCATTAAGAAAAGAGTACAAGGAATGAGAAACACAACCAAAAAAAAAAAAATTAAAAAAACAAAGGTATTCTACATTTTTTTCTAAGTAACAAAGGTTTTCTACATGATTCAACATAAAAACGTATAACAACCTATTGAGTACCTGCATTCCTTCAACACCACTAATTCCAACTCCTATATCTGCTTCTTGAAGCATTCCCACATCATTGGCACCATCACCAATCGCTAACGTTGTTTTCCTCGTTCCAGATTTTACTAGTCTTGTAACCTTTTTTTGTAGCAGGAAAATCAAATTACTCCTAAATGCTAATTACATTTAAAAAAACATAACAAAGATGATGAAGAAAAGTTATTGAAGATGTTAAAGACACTGAAAAAAATATAAACCCACCAGAGCCTTCTGTTTTGGTGATGAGCGGCAGCATATAACAGATGCACAGCCAGTTGCAAGTTCTAGAAATGTTTCCTTCAAATCATCCTCTAAAGCATAAGCAAGTGATTTCCCGTCAATGATCAAAGCAAATGCCTCAGAGCTCCCACTTGATGAAGTAAGCTGATCCTTCCCTTCAGTTATCTCACGGACAACACTTTCCTTTGATGCCTAAATAATGAATCAGAATTCTCCCATCAATATTATATATACATTAATTTATAATATATCATGATTCTAATTCCAATGAGTATCACAGCATTAATAACTGAAGCCTAGAGCTTCACCAAATATGTTGACCCCATGTTAAGCACAAAGGACATACACTCCGTTAGTAAGTCCTGGGTGCAAGCATACTTTTCTGTAGAGATACATACTTTTCCATTCCTTATCTGGTAGATTACCCTTTATTCCTTCCTCCTTTTGCAGACTTGAACAATTCTCATATAACACAGATTCAGTTAAAAACCATCAGGATTAAGACATTAATCTTTCTACCTCCAGAAAGAATGCCACATCATCAACATCTCCATTTATTATTTATATATGAGGAGATGCAGAAATGGGAAGAAGAGTCAGAGTCAATGGAGCTTTTGAAAAAAAAGAAGCTAATATAAAGCAAATCCTGCCCAAAAAATACTAGTGGTGACCCAAGAAAATGCTAGTAATTGGCACTACCAAAATAAAGATAAGGCTAAAGAAGAATTTTGTTGATGTAGTGAGTGTAGACATAATTGCCCACATTTGAACATATAAACTATAAGGCTGAAAAGGTAGAAATGCAAAACATGATATGTATTGACCACTGTGTTACATTAGGCTAATACGCATTTTTTCTCATCCAGTGGGTATTAAAGTGAAGCAGCCACATAATTTAGGTTGACAAGTCAGGCATTACATAAAAAACACATCACAATTTGGTCAGCCATAGTCACATTAATCTCATAGTATCTCATAAGGCTCCCCATTGTAAAAGGCAACTTGCTTACCAAAACTATAAGTTCTGTTCTCAAAAAGTAAACTATCTCAACTGAAGAAAAGGAATCAAAAACTTAAATACAATTTACCTTGGTGATGGCAGCCTTATCTCCTGCCTTTTCCAATGCTTGAATTTGGGGGCTCTCCAAATTGATTATAATCTGCTTCATTCCTTGTCTAAGCAAACTACAAGCAAAACTGCAAATTTATAAAATTAAGTTAGATATCTTCGAAAAAAGTATGAGAAGTAGGCCTCACCTCAAAGTCAGAATAACACTAAAACCCAGAAATCATACCCAATATTGATGGCAGTCTCCATCTTATCTCCAGTCAAAACCCAAATCTTGATTCCTGCTTGGGCAAGCTTGTCAATGCAATTAGGAACCTGAAGAGCACAGTAGAAGAAACATCATTTCCAAATCCTATAATCAATTAAACAGGTACATTGATTAGTAATTAGTATTTTCAACCCACCCCATTTTGGAGTTTGTCCTCAACAGCAGTTGCACCTAGAAGAATTAGATCTCTCTCAATCTTCTCTGATATTTCATCAATCAAAGTTTCCCGATCTGCACCAACTGAATTCTTTGCCTCAGTGAATTTCTCATTGAACTCTTTGTATTCTTCCTCATCAAGTTCACGATAGGCAAGTATCAAGGTCCTCAGGCCTGCATCAGCATACTCATTCACATGCTCCCTGGTCTCCTCTTCAAACTCCCTACCATTCTTGGCAAGATTTCCAAACATGACACTGCATGGGAAAATGAGTTAGGGTGAAAGAAGTAGATACTGACATGTCTGAGGTTTCAGGGTAGTCGATCACCAACCTATCAGCACCTTTACAAAGTATTAGTATTTGTCCTTCTTCATTTCTTACTATCACGGACATCCGCTTCCTTGAGCTGTTAAACTCTAAAACATTCAGAAGTTTATACAACCTGCAAAAGGAAATCATTCATTGAAGATATACTGGGTATTCAGGTGAATCCATAGGCATGACAAATGGCAGCCAAAGAGTATAGCATATATTAATTCTAATCTCTCATTTTATAAGACATGCAATGAGAAATACCTTTTAACTCTGTTGCCAGACACCGGATCCAACTCATATAGTGATATGCTAGTCTGGGTCCGTATGAAGAATTCAAAACCAAGTTCTCTAGCTGCAATCACAAATGCTGCTTCATCAGGAGATTCAGCTTCGTATGAAACCTTCCCTGTGTCTTCATCCACTTCAGGTATGGCAGTATGACAGATTGCCAACACACGAAGAAACTTCTGAATGACATCTGCATGAGACTCATTAACCCAGTTTCCATTCATGATCCTTTCATCTTTGAAATTGAAGCCTTTTATGGGTGACTTTGAATCAGTAGTATCCTTTCCATTTACACTTTCCTTAACCACAGGTGAGCCTTTTATTCTATCCATAGACCTCTCAACCTCTGTGACACCACGACCATAAGCCGTCCCAGCCACGGAACACTTGATGAACTCCATTGAATTGCAGGTCAAAGTTCCAGTCTTATCAGAAAGTATCGTGTCAACTTGGCCAAGTTCCTCATTCAAATTTGAGGTACGGGCATGTGCCGGTTTGTCACCTTCTTCATAGTACATGTTAATATCTTGATTGATGAAGATGGTCTGAAGAACTTTGACAATTTCTATCGACACATATAAAGAGATTGGAATCAAGTAAGTATATAACATTAGGGCTGTCATAAAGTGAAAAACTGCTGCAGCTGGTGCTCTTTTGGGGTCAAAGAAAATTGTAGAATCATCTGGTCTAAGATACCACCTTTTTGACCTCCCATTGTCCAAGTCATCTTCAGTTGCAATGCCAAAGAGAACAGATCCAACAAATGCCATCAGAAATAGAACACAGAACAAGAAGTAGATAACTCTGTCCATCTTCTTCTCAATTTTGCTTCTCTTTGAAGGGGGATCAGTAGAATTTTGCATAACCTTTGTGTCCTGACCGGCGAAGATAACAGCCCCATATATGTAGTCCGTATTTCGGAGTTTAGAGTCTCTGAGAAGAACTTGTTGAGGGGACAGGGGATATGTTTGCTCTTCAAACTCCATACTTCCAATAAAAGCGTACAAATTTGCATTGGGGTCTTCGCATTTAACAGTAGCCTTAAAGTCCCGGAAGTTGGAATCCTCGTGCAAGTATGAAGTAACCTCCAATGCTTGCTTCAATTTCAAATTTGTCTCCCCATCAAGGTTCATGGTCTCAACATAGCAGATTGCATCATCATAACTGGATGAAAGCAAGAGTAGATCTGCCGGAAAGAATTCATCCTTCTCCACCTTTACTATATCCCCCACTCTCAGGTTCTTCCATACAGTATAATCAAAAACTCCATTATGTTGATGCACTTTAACCTTTCTATTGTTCACCACAATATCCTGCAAAATTATACATCCAGATGTAACAGCTTGTCAGAAAGAACGAACAATGTATACATTGTTATCACTTTGGCCTATGTTGTCAAGTAAAGATCTTTGACCGCAAGCAAGAGAATATAGCTGTCATATAATTAGTATTATGCAGATTGAAGAAGAATTGGATACGACCTAGTGATTCTAAGTAAATAGAAACATATTTTCTTTTTCTTTTCTTTTTTTTCCATTTTGAAATCATTCGAGTTTGGAGCTGAGGGAGTCAAAATCAACAATGCAGGAGAGAATATTAGCATCCTATACAGATCATGTGATCCAAACACTTTTGTCAAATTACACATCACCTACCTAAAGCAACGTCATATGCCATGAATCTAAACAGATGACTTCAAGTTACCCATATCCTCTCTGCAGTGTGTTAAGAAGATTTCACAGAGGATCTATACTTTTCTTACAAATCTTTTTGGTAACATCACAAAAACTTTCATCAAAGTCGTTGATGCCTTAAGCGTTAAGACAATCATCGATTCACAGATTTCCAAGACATTTTTCAGATTAAAAAAAAAAAGTAAACGGCAAAAAGGAAAATCCTCTACCATTACTTTGGGGACTCTTCAATTGGTATGGTTTGTTTTGATTCTATTCAAACTATATTGTAATTTGAACAAGAAAGATAGAAAACCTCATGAAACAATTAAACCCATAAAATGAGGATCAATTAATAGAACCAAACTGGACAAGCAAAATATGGTACCTGCTGCTTTCGCCGCCAATCTTCGATACCCTCCTTCACCATGGTTGCTCCTATAACGACAATTAGAGGGAGGATGGCACTAACAGCTGTATAAGGAGCGAGCGGAGTAAAGGCCAAGATGCCAGTAACCAAGAAGAAAAAATTAGCCACCCTCCTAAACTGCTCAAACAATGACTTAGGCAAGAAAGTGGCAAGTGTATACTTGGTAGTACTAACATAATTGCCCCCATACTTACGAATCCCGGCCTCAAAGCCCTCCGATTCATTACAATAGACGACCCTGGAAAACCCTGGTCCTCCAATCTGTGAATGGTCATCATCCTTCAAAGATGTCTTCCCACATGTGAATGAGTAGAGCTTGCTTAAACGCAGCCTTCTCTTTCCACCGCCCGCCATTCTTATTCCCTCTAGACCTAGAAGTGCAGGCTCTCACTAAACCCTATACGTATATCAGAAAAACACGGATAAGCCCCCAACAAAGTAGTACAATTTGCTCCTTCCAAACCAAATTCTCTAACTAGTAAATGCAGCTTCTCCAAGGATTAGTGCCTAAAACAAATACCAAGAACCACACCCCTTAAAAATTTCAAAACCTACTGACTAAGAAGAACTAAATCACCTCCTAGAAAAGTATTTCCTCTCTGAGAAATTCAGCTTCGTCAATAAAAAAAAAAAAAAAAAGACTACACAAAACTAATACCCAGCTACTATTAACCCCCCAAAAGTTCACAATTTTTTTAAGAAACACCCAGAAAGAGGAAAAATAAATAAAAAGCAATACCAGTCTATAAAAGGCAGAACCCCAGAAAAAGTTCCACCCCAGATGCTTAAAACCCAGTATTAGAAAAAAAAATATTAACAAATAAACCAAAAAACAAAGAAGCAACAAGAAGAAAAAGAAAAAAAAAACTTTTAAGAGAGAAAAAAATATTCAAGAAATATAAGACGGTTTAGACAAAGCAAGTAATGCCTGCGACGTTACCACCCAACAAATCCTTAGCAACAACCTGTAATCTCCGCCCCCAGAACAACAGTAACCCCCAAAAAAATATAAATGATTAAATTAAGACTCTCAAACAGCCTTCAAAACCAGCCAATTATCGAACAGACCATACCACAAGCCCATAATATAGCCCAGACAATCTCGTCCTCGTATGCATATTCGCATAGCTGAATGTTTCTGCAAAGGATAGCGGAGACCCAAGGCTTTGAACGGAGACTTGGCTCGGATCTCGTATTTTGACTTTGAGAAACTCCGGTTGTCCACGCGCATTTGGCCTCTTTAGGTTGTGCGCGCGTGTGTATGTGGAACTTTCAACCTCCAGCTATTCTTTTCTAGAAAAAAAAAAAAAACAATTCCTGGGATAATAGAAAAATCTTCTAGACGAGGATTGTCAACAGGGAGACGGCGAGATCTAGACGAGCAAATGGGATGAAAATAGATTATTGATATCGCGGGAAAGCTCAGGAGCACATCAATGGAGACTTGGCGATAGTGTTGGCCTTCTCTCTCTATGAAACAATCAAAAGATTCAAAGGGAAAGAAAATTCTTTTCTCTCTCAATAAGAAACTTCGTAGAGCATCAGGAAAAAGACAGAAATAGAAAGAAGACGAAGACTACAAATAAAAAGAAAAAGAAAAAGAAAAAACCTTGCTGGAAAACACCATAAAATACTTGTATTTAGAATTATTGTTATATTGGAAAATACTAAAAATTCTGTACAGACAGATAGAGAGAGAGTGGGGGACGGGAATTTGGTAACCAACAGAAATTGCGGCGTCATGGCGGGGAAAATGTGCAGCGTCTATTAGGAGTCAGCGGTCACGCAAAGGCTGTGGCAATGTCCCCACCGCGCTTCCTTCTCACATGCAATTTTAATTAATTTGATTATTTGTTGGTAATGCTTAAATCTTAATTAGTGGAAGAATTTATTTAATTTTTTAATTTAATTTATTTAAATTTTTTTACAGCTTGCCTAGGGCTAGAAGTGTTAGATACGTATGCACCTCTTCCTCCGACTATAATTGGAGAAGAAAGGTCTTCGGCCAGTATTTTTTTTCGATTGTTTTTAGAGGTAATTGGAGAGAATACACGCGTCTATTTAATTAGATTCTTTCTATATCTTGGAACGTGTCCTTTTAAATTATTATTTGAAGAAAATCATTAATGGCATAATAAATGTTAGAACCCCTTTGAAAGGTCGGATTCTCGGAATGTAACTTTTCTACCTTGTCATTTAAAATATCTTTATATACGGAATTCTTGTATGAGACCCTACTAATAAAATAATATTATAATAAATAAACTTTTCATTTTTGATTTTTTTAAGTAAATCTTTTATAATTATCCGTTTATTTTGACATAAATGTTAAAACCCCTAAGAAGGATTTTGCTGAAAATATTTGTCGATGTTTAATTTGTATGAAAAATTGGTGACGGTTGGTGGTGGATTCTGACGACTCCTAGTGGTGGATTCCAACGACCTCTAACGGCAGAGAATAAATTACGAGAATGAAAAGCTCAAACTCAAAAAATAATTTATAGTTAAAAAATGAAAACCATTTTACATAAATTAAAGAAAATGTTATGCATTAACCGAAAATGTTTTCAATTTAACCACGATTTTTTATCGTACCAAACACCGAAAAATAGGAAAAACGTTTTCCATAAAATATTTTATGTCGAAACAAATAGAACTTAAAATTAAGAAGAAACATCTTGTTTAGCAAATACAATATCTTAAACAAAAATATGACACTCTTTCATCCAAACTTATTTTAAAGATTGAGAAAGAACTACTTTTCCTAAGCCATGAGCGGCTGCATTTGCTTTCACATATCATGATTAAAAAACTATTAAACATAACTTTTACATCATTAATTAATTGACTATACCGACTCTAACAATAACATTCTTACTGAAAACTATACATAATTTTCAATGCGTCACATTCCAATAGAACCTTTAAATTTGAAATTGAGAATTTTTATAATATAACCATGAGTTTTAATTTTTCAGTACAATATATATAAAATTTCAAAGATCTTAAATAAAGAGGAAAAATCAGCATTATTTGTGCAAAAAAAAAAAAGGAAAAAAAGAAACACTTGTCAATTGGTCAAAGGACCTCTTGTTCCATAAGAAATCGAATCAGGGGATTTAACCTCATTAGACAAAATAAATAGAAGCATCAATTTGATTGCCCGATAAAAAATTATCTAATGGTTTTTTTTCAGAAACAAATTCTAGCATTCGTTCTGTGTTTTTATCTTCTATGGTTACAAAATAATACACTTACTTTTAAAAAATTGCCTAACGAGAATTAAAAAAAAAAAAAGCATTTATCAAAAACTTATGAAAATCAAAATTGTCAGTTTTAAAATCTAAGAAATAAATCCAAAATTCTGATCGATAAGGAGTGGACACGATGTGTAGCTCCAAGTGGTGGGTAATTACTCTAATCATAATTATGGCTTAAGCCTGGCGGCAGGAGGCAGGTGTCAGACGGTAAGCAGAACCGGATGAGAGAAAAGGGCCAATCAAAATAAGCCGTCCGAGTCCCGTGAAAGAAACAAAGTGGAGGATTTGGTCAACGTTGAGAATGCCGTCAGGCAAGAACCCACATGCTCATTATTACACAACTCATTTTCTTGCATGCGTACAATACATTCATCAACGTCGTTGCTCCGTTTCTATCTTAAACCTCATAACTTCGCACCACGTCATACGCCAACTTGGCAATAAAAATGTTATGCGAATTATATCGCCCGGTTTGATAATT
Organism: Betula pendula; assembly: GCA_900184695.1. Taxonomy (NCBI): domain Eukaryota; kingdom Viridiplantae; phylum Streptophyta; class Magnoliopsida; order Fagales; family Betulaceae; genus Betula; species Betula pendula. The sequence goes on along the minus strand of FXXK01001828.1, from coordinate 6,248 downwards.
AGTTTTCACTTATTTTCACCTCTATAAAGAAAAAATATATAACATCCTTTTAAAATTATTATTAAATGACTTTTTTTTTCCTTAAAAAATTAAAAATTTATTTTTACTCTATATTACATCAATCATTTTTTATTTTTATTCAAACAAAAAAAATTTACAACAAAACTCTTTACCGAACGATTTTTTTTTTTTTTTCAAACAATATTCATAAAATTTACATCCATGTGCTAGCTTATAATGATTTGATTTTTCTTTTACTATTTTTTTTTTTTGGTAGTTTATAGGACACATGTAATATTGAGTAATAAGTTGGACAAGTTGTACCCTAATTTCAGATATTTTTTTTCTTTTAGTTTTGAAAAAAAAGTACATATATTTCCTTGAAACTATTATTCAATTTATAATGTTCTTTCAAACTAAAATTGTATTAATATTTTTCAAAATTGTCAAAAATTTGCAATGTACTCCCATGTTACGTAAAAAGATCAAAGTAACCCTACAAAAATTTTAATAAAACAAAAATATTCTTATAAATTCAAAAAAATAAAATAAAAAGAAAAGTTAAAAAGGAAAGTAAAAGTCATAAATCACTACACAAAATACATGAAAGTGAAATCATCATTGAATTACTAAATAGCTAGTTAGTACTACCCGTTCTTTTAGAAAAAGAACCTCTTAACCTTTTTAGGGTTTGAGATTTTCCTGTCTCCCTGATGATGCTACTCTTCCGCCTTGTACGGCTGTTTTGGACCCCTCGTCCCCCTTTCATTGTTGCCTTTTTCTTCCCTACAAGTTAACCATGTCTTTCTAGAAAGGCCCTACAAAACGAAGTCCAAAGATTCAGAAAAATAAAAATAAAAGTGCGAATAATAAACAACTATTGGTGCATTATTGAGGCCCTTTCTAACCTTTAAATGGTTACATAGGACGCTTAAAAAAAGAAAAAGAAAAAAAGGTGTTACATTAGATGTACGGACAAATAGCTTTAGTCCAATTGCCCAAATCATGCAATTAATTAATATAAGATAATTGTTTGATGCTTTTTTTTTTTTCTTAGTTAATTGTTTGATGCTTCATTGCCCCTTAAAATGGTCATTTTCTAACCAGCCATCACTTATTGTCGAAACTTAATTGGAGGGTTGTCCTTGAAGACCCCACCATCTCTGACTAAGAGAAAACTGGTCACTTTTATATGGTGGATTAGATGTAGAAAATCTTCTAATGTATCTTTGCTTGCGTGGTACATTAGAGTGACACATTTAGTCATGATTTCGACTTCCTCATTTTGTGAAAATTGGCAAAGAGAGCAAATGCCAAACATTGGAAGGACAATAAATACTTTTCATTGTTTATTTCTTGAATTGATATCCATAGAATATCTCATGGAATGCTGATTCACCCATTTGATCTCTTTTATTTTATAGCTTTTGTTTTCGGGGGTGGATCACCCGCGCCTTTTTGGTGCACGTAAGCTATATCACTGTTATCATGGGTCTTTTACAGCAAATCTATGATTATTTAACTTTTTTTAAGGAACATTTTTTTTTCCTCATATGTGAATTTGAGGTTCAACAAAATCAATCTTGTTGGATTTTAAATTCACTGTCTCATAAAGAAATCCCGCAATTACTGTATATATTCTTCTTAGTCTCTTCAATCCCTTTTGAATACTATTTAGGAGCTAAATTATATGGGATTCTCCCGTTACTACTTCCAATGAATTTTTTTTTTTTTATCATTTTAGTAAAATAATAAAAAGTCTATAATTGACAAGTTAATTACTAATTAATTAAATAAATTGATAAGTAAAATTTTTTGCTTATACATTTCATCTGTTATGAACGGCAACAACAATTTGTAAAGATTTTTGTAATAAAAGTTGTAGGGCGTAGCAATCAATTAGAAGACTTTTACATTGCGGCATTGCCTGTCTTTGTAGCTTGTTAGCTTCTCTATGCGTGTGTGAAAGGGGGAGAGAGAGAGGGAGTCGAAAATTAGAAACTCAAAATTATGGAAAGAAGACTAATAGCTGGCAAAGAAATTTAGTCTTGCCTTGCAACGACGCGTGATGAAATCTTTTCTAGGAAGGTTCTTGGAATAAATCATTAAATCTTGTATGGGAAACTTTATTCATTTAGTTGATTATATTAGATCTCTAGGTTAATCATTAAAAAAAAAAAAAAAAAAAAAAACTAAACAAGAAAGCAGGATTTGGCCGGACGAATAGAGAATGCAAAAATTAATGGTGTTTGGCAAAGGATTGGGATTGTGGTTAGGAGATTGTTGACTTTTGATGTGATATAAGGTAGTGAAAATGTTGTAAATTTTTTGTATTGGAAAGTGAAAATTTTTGTTTTTTAGTGAGTATTTTATTTGAATGGTAATAAAAAAATATTTGATGTGATATAAAAAGTGAAAAAAATTGTTAAAAAGTAGTTGATGTGTATATAAAAAGTGGGAGTATTTTTTTAAAAAAATAAAAAATAAAAAATAAAAAATCATGAACAGTACAATCACAATCCTTTCCGAAACGTCCCCAATAATCCCAATTCCACACCACTCTCTCTCTCTCTCTCTATATATATATATATATATATAGATATATGATTTTTTTTATCCAAGCAAATACAAAACGACTAACACAAAAGAAACAAGAGTAAGCAAAAAGGAAGATAGAAGAAATGACAGGTTACTATTAAAGTATTAAAGTATTGATTAAATTATTAAATTTATCTCGTCCTATTAATTTAAACTTTTTGGACAAGTAGTGATTTAACATAATATAAATTCAAACCTTGATTCCATAATTCATCCTCTTATTTTAATTAAATATTATATTTTCATTAACTTAAATTTTTGAGACAAGTGATAATTTAACAATTAGAAATGATTCAAATCACTAATAACCTAAAAGGAATTACAATAATTCATAGAAGAGACTAAATGATAATGCTTATATTTTAAACAGTAGTGACGGCCCATCTAATAAGATTAATGCGTAGACCAATTGACATTACGATAAACTTTACTAACAAAAGGTGACAAAATTTAGAGATATATGGTTCCAATTGTGAATCGAGTGGAAGATTTGGGTTAAGGAAGGTGGAGACAACAATTAGTGAACCACCCCCTGCAATACGAATCACGATCAATCAATTAAGATTACTATAATGGAATCTAAATGAGTATAACCTGTCTGATTTGGTCTTGGATCAGGTCAAAAACCCTTTTTCTTTTGTAAAGGAAAAAAACATAAGCCCTCGAGCTGGCAACATATATGCTTGGATCATGTTAATGGACAGATTTGGGTAAAACAAGTTGGTGGATAATACTTACAAAAGGAAAAAGAAAAAGAAAAAAAGTTGGTGGATAATCATAAATAATGGTTGAATTTGATGATATAATCTAATATTGTGTTTAGGTAGGAAATGGGTGAAGGGTTGTTGAGGTTCTTCACATAAGATAGATATTTATTCTTTTTCTTAAAACCATATTTAATAAATAAGTGCTTTCGCACTCCTGCAACTGATTAATAAATAAATACATTAAACAGAGTAAAGCCAGACGTCCGCTTTAGCGGACGTTTGGCGTCCGCATGCCCTCACACAAGTGAGGGCATGCGGATGGATGAAAAAAAAAAAAATTGGTAAGGAAACGGATCTTTGACGGACGTGTAGCATCACTCTATTAAACAACTAGTTGCCCAAAGCCATACTAAAACACCAATGGAATAGGATCCTTTCCATTTTAATGAGAAATTATTATTTTTAATTGTATTTAACGTTGTATATAATGTCACGTCGTTTAAAATTAAATGTATAAAATTTAATATGAACCATAATCTTCATCAAAGACGAGTAGAGATCGCAGTCGGCAGTCCATACATTATTTGATCCCTTAGACATGATGCCATTTACAGAATCATCTAATCTGATAATATAGTTAAATCTTTTTGTTTTTGTGAATTACCAAAATGTAATTAGACTATCCCAAATGTTGGCTCCAAATGTACTCTAGTGATCTGATAATTTACTACTCAAGTGATGTAATGGTGTACAAGCTGAAATTTTAAAACCTAATTTAGTTTTCTCCGACAAAACTTATTCAGCAGGCAATTCAATTAAACAAGCCACGCAATTAGTGGTAGGTTGGGTTGGCTGTCAACCATTAGGGTTTAATTAATTTGTTGCTTATAAATTTTTGACCTGTTTAAAAAGAAAAATAATTAATGTTTATTTTTTTAGTAAATTGAAAAAGGAAAATGGGAAAATAAGAAATTAAAAAATTTCAGCCAATAATGAATTAAATCCATAATTAAAAGGTTTTTTTGTGTCTTGATGGATCCAAAGACGTGCTGTCATGGTGGGAGGGTGAGGCCGGTCAAATACACAAAAAACTAGAGCACCAAAGAACACCCTTAATCATTTGCACAAAAATTAATTTGCCCTTTGTTGGTACAAGTTTCCGGTATGATGAACGACTTCTCGCTTTCCGCGAATCTGCAAACGATAAACTAGTCAAAGGGACCTTGCTGGGGGTGCCAGCTGATCCCACTCCGATGGCTAAGTCAATTTTCTGGTTATGAAATCTGAGAATAGAATTCTTATCAAGTATTTGCGTACTTTGTTATGCGGCAAGGTTCCTATTTATAAACTCAAACTCCCTTTCCGAGTCTGACTCTTCCTAATAGATTTTGATCTAACTAGTTGACAGATTTGAATAGGATTCTTGATCTGGAATCTCGGGATACTGTTCTATCTTGAATTTAAACATCTTCTAACAACTTTTATCTTGATCTGGTGGAAGATAAATCTCATCCCCAATTCTCGGGTTCAAGAATATCTTTTAAGGAATTCCTTCTTGAAACATAATCATAAAGACTGTAATGACTTTCATGACAATTCTTGTACATAACGTTTCTACAGGTTGGCGTAAGATGATAGTACCATTGTCAGAAACTGAGATTGAAACGTGAAGGTTGTAACCGAGACAGAGGCTACGTCAGGATACAAACCGAGACTGAGATAAGGCCTGATATAGTGTAGTAGTCATAACCAGACCGAAGATAACCGAGACCGTGATTAACTGAGTCTATTACTACCGAGATGTGACTAAACGAGACCATGACCAACCGAGACTATGAGCACCGAGACAAGAAGATAATAAACCAGGCTTGATCAATCAGGGCCGAGACCCAGTGGGTTCACCACTCCGAAGATGAAATTATACCAATTAGATAGAATTAGGGGAATATTTCCCAACCAGTTACCCCCAATTCCCAATCCGAAATTAAATTCGGTTTCGGGAATTAACATACCTGATTCTTGATGAGCAGCGTATCTTTTGAATGTAACTCTGCTTGATTAAGGTACATCCGTGTCGGTTCATGGATCGCTTTACCAGCTCATATAGGTGTTCAGATGACACGTGTCTGGCTAGGGATATCTATCCGTCACATCTCTGGATTTTCTTCAGATACCCAAGGGAATTAAGACACGCGTCTCTTGATGCTTGACTTATACGACGCTCAAGTGTCGCTTCGATCTTTTCAATCTTAGGTTTCGATGTCATCAATTGCTACGCCGTCATAGAATCTTACCCCTTTCATCTTCTCGAGAACGCGACCTTTCATCCTTTCCAAGATATCCTTATATAATCTCCCTTTTTTTTTTTTTATTACTACATCTCATCAGATCTAAACCTTCGTTTCTTTCTATTTCTCACTTTTCCTTTTTTTACCTTTCTGCAATGGCGTCTGCTTGTTCAGAGAACTCTGCATCCAAAACTCTGATTCTCCTCAGATTAACGAGGAAGAATGCCCTCTCAACCCCAACGCCGCCGAGACAGAGAACGTTCTTCAACCGGAGGGTAACGCGGAAGAAGCTGCTCCCAACAGCTCCATTTCCTACATTTCATTTGAAAAATCAAGGATTTAGAGGCTAGATTCACCGTCGATGATGAGGCCAGAGCCGTTTGACTGCGGCATCCCTTCTTCCGTTCGTCTTCCACTTCAAAAATCCGGCGACGAAAAATGTGGATGGCGGCGAGTCTGTCTCTACAGAAGATGTTCCTCGCTGGGCTTTCGTCTCCTTTTTCCACCCTTGTCAGGGAACTGCTACAATATCTCCAGTGTCACCTGGCCAGATCTTGCCCAACGCGGTGAAGGTACTTTTTTGCACGTATATCAATGGCCTACTATCTTTGATGGTCAATTGATGTCAATTAGGAGTTTTTAATATCCTATCGCG
>FXXK01001827.1:76942-90015 GCA_900184695.1 Betula pendula | reverse complement strand
AAAGGAGAGATTATAGAGTAATAGTTCTAGATAGTTACATTCTAAAGTATTACTCTACAATACATATATTCATAGGATTGCTTCTTCATTAATATATATACTTTTCAATTATTTGTTTTACTGACTGCCTTAGTTAGACATTAGAGCTGCCAATGTATTTTTGTATGATTTGCCAGATCAGAGTAAATATTACAAACTTGTTTGCTCTCACCATCTGCATATTACTAATTCGGTCTGTATTGTTAAGCATTATACTTGCTAGTAGAATCTCATTCAGGATAATATTTTATTCGTATCGCATATACATATGTATAAGCTCGGCTATCATAGCACACAGTGTTTGAGCTTATCAATGACATAGTGACCTTGTAAGCCAAATAGTCTACTTTTGCTGCAATCACCTGACTCAGTATCGCACAATTCTTATAATCATAAAACCATCCCATTATACATATATTAAATATAATAATTCGAGATCATACGCTCCCGTTTGCTTTGTATTAACATATATGATTATATGGTGAGGAGATTAGCCTTTATATACTAAACTAGCAGTTAGAGATCTTAACACTCAGATAAATTTTATTAGCGTATTCTTTAGTAGTTATATACATACTAGATCATGGAAATACAACCTCTTGAATCAAATAATACTTGGTGAGAGAATATAATTAACATACTATACATTACGATATAGAATCAATATACCTAGTCAATCATATTATATTCAGTATAATTAAAAATTTATTTGGATGATGGAATATTGCCTACTTTAATGACATAGTATAACTCAGACAAGTATATATTAGAGTTGCGTACACCACCACATTATTTTAGATTAGACCAGTTCTGTATTATAGTTTGAAGGAGATAAAACCTCTTGAATCAAAACATTGTTGGTCGAGTTCAGAGAATTTACTGCTATCATATCGATAGGATACAATGACTGCCATCCAATTTACTTGTATATACATTTCTTTTGTGATGAGATTAGCCACTATTTTTACTAGTATACATATATGTATACATGGCTAGATGGTAACATTGCATTTAACAACATCATATATCTTGAAGTTTGTGTTCTTTTATTTGTTGAAAGATAAGAACCCTCTGAATTCATAAACATTCGGGATGATATATATAGGCCCCCTACCCTCCATCCACCATATTATACATATACTACATATATATATACATACTAAATATATAGTATATATATATATATATATAATATATATATATTATATACCCTATACTATCGATATATATATTGCCTCCACCTTTATTTATTATTAGTGGGTGCGTTGGAGTGAAGAGTCAAGAAAATAAAATGTTCCCTTTGGAATAAAGTTTGTCAAGCATCTGTCAAACTTGATCGGTGATACTGCGCTTCTTCAGTCACTGACGTAGTACAGTACTAAGTTGCTTTTCCGTATAGGTTTGGTGATAAGAAGTACTATCACAACCACCAACAAACTTATTAATAAGTCTTTTTATAGAGCATCGGATTCTACTTCCGACGGAATCATACTGTATCTTTGGTTTTGACATGTTATATATATCAGGTTGTAGTATATATATCCTCTCCTTTTTGTGCCTGTCATAGATTTTGGACCATTGGAAAATCTACGTTCATGTTATCACCATATGATCACGAGATTAGAAAATAGCAAGTACATGCTCTACTCATTTAAGATATATTTGGTGTTACAATATCTCCCTTTCAATCAAACAAAAAACATAGGGCATAGATCACACGCGTCTAAGATGGAGGCATCCTCATAGTTAAGTCTCATATTGAGTGGGTATGTGTAAATATTTCCATGGGATATACTTAAATTTTCCATTAGGTTTTAGTTGGTCTCATTCGTGTTAAACATGTAATTTGTTTTTGGGACAATGATAGTTTTTTGTTCTTAGGTCTATGATATGAAGAAGTTGAAGAATTTTTTCAAGAAAACAAATACTGAAGCGGATGTGCTGGACAATGTAGTCCGTAACCATGTCTGCACATGGAAGAGATAAAGTCATGTTCTCTACTGTGTTCCCTGATGTTGAAGTAGGAATGTCCAGACATGGAGATGTGTGTTTAGACATGAAGTGAGATAGAAACTCTTGTTCCCCTTGCATTCTCTCTCGTGTTCAATATGGTGGGAGTTCCAGAAACTCATATTCCATGCTGTTGTTTATGGTGTCTACGACATGGTTTGCGTCATTAGGCTTGAAACCCAAATCATTGTTCATGGACATCAATACCAATGTTCGAAGTGCTATAGCAGAGCAGGTAAAAATAGCATAAGTTTATTTTAAATTTTTTTGCTCATTCTTTTGAGAGAGCCTCATACACCAAATTTCTAGAAAAGTCAAGAGGCCTTTGGGTACTAAGCAACCACAATTCTTTATGTTGCATAACAGAGGTGACTTAGGGTGTGTCGCCAAGAGTATTTAGTGATATACAGCTTTGTAAAGCAAAGTCGCTTGGATTGAATCAATCACATTGCTGCTTTGCAAGTTCCATTGAATTTGAGTCTACCGGTTGTGTCGTAAGGAAGTCCAGAAAGATAAAACCAGAGAGGAAATGGAGCCTGCTGAGAAGGCAGGGGCGAGTGAGAGCTCGTTTGGCATACAGATGGCCGTAAGCTTTTACAAGGGTATGTGAAAGCGTCTATTACCTGTGTACGAATTATTTTTATTAGTTTTCTGGGTTTGACTCTTCAGAGAGGTTTTACATGTGAGTGTCAAAACGGTTTTGATGCAGCGCGGCGTAGTGTGTTCGCAAAGACAAATAACATGAGAATCACAAATCCTCCGCAAAGCCAGGACTCAATCAAGGAAATTGAGCAAAATGATATAAGACCACTCCTCTAAGTGTTTATTATTAACCTCATAAAAATACAATCATAACTAAGGCTTTAGAGGACTATAACAATATATTTATACTAACTACGACTCCTAACAGGAAAACAAATTTGAAAGAAAAATCGTTTACAAAAATTGCCGCAACCAATTCAAATTTGTAAAATTTCAGTTCCGTTCCAATTCACTCAAACGAGATGACCTCGTCCTAGTGTCAGTTCATTCAGTTTGATGTGAGACTTGAACACGCAGTTTGGTGTCCACTTTACAGACTTGTTTTTGCTGCATGTTTTTGACAAGCTGATTTCATCCGATATTAGAATCATGAGATATGACCCTTTTTTTTTTTTTTTTATTTACTAAAACTGGTTTGATGAAAGACTATCTTGTATCATCCTCCCCAGGTTGGAGAGAATTCGTCTTCGAATTCTAATGTCCTCTGTAACACCTTCGGTCCATACTTAGGAAATAAGAGTAGCTCACATAAAGTGAGTGGTTTATAAATGTAGTAATGAGTGCTGAGTCCCACATTGCTTAGTTACTAGGTGAGACTCAGCTTTATAAGCAATGTTAAAAATCTCCTAAATTGACTGAATTCCTTTTGAAGTGATAGCGCAGATGTAGCTAGCGCTTTTTCCTAAGTTGTTACAGTCCTTACCATCATCCTCTTGGATACCAATCAATCTCTTCCTATCCCTCTTGTTAAGAGCAGAACAATGTGATATCACACCAAGAAATAGCCTAACTAATCACCACAAGATTCCGAAAATCGATTTGAGAACTCTTACAACCATAATTCCAATAATTCACTCTTCAAGGCTTTATTGACCATATCCAATTCCACGTGCCATAAAGATCTTCCAAAAAGGATCATTTATCTCCAAACTCTTCATAGCATATTTAAATAATTCACTCTTCAAAGGCCTTTTATTTATCTTATCCAATTCACGCGCCATAAAGATCTTCCAAAAAGGATCATCTATCTCCTCCTGTTTAAACGTAAAAGTCTCATCCATTGTATAAAAATCAGCAAAATCATTATTATCAGGAGAATTTCATAGAATATTGTATACCCCAAGGAAATCCATAAAACTGATTGTTGGAACAAGTGACTCATGTTCTTTTAGACATAGAGAGTAATACTGTGGATGACCGAGTTGTCTCCGTGTAGCGGAGTGGAGTGAACAGAGTGGAACGAAGTGAACGGAACGAAGCAAAATATAGCTGATCCTAAGACAGTAGCCCACATGGAATAGTGAAATATAGCTGACCTTAACGGAACGGAACAGAACGGTACGGTACGGTATGGTATGGGATATTTTGGGGTTTTCTAATGAGTGTCTATACAGTTAGGGTTTTCTTATAAATATGTTATGATGTAATTCTAAGATATGGAATAGTGAAATATAGCCGCACTCTCCCTGTGGACGTAGGCACATTGCTGAACCACATAAATCTTTGTCTTGAATATTTTATTTATTTCTCTTTTCGATTCCATATTATTAGTCATTGTTGTGCACGGTAACAACATTGATTATGCTTAAATCCACAAAACAAGGATTTGGTGGAACCTATGCTTAATCAAGGCTCTCGCTGAGCAATTTGTAGGAGGCAAACTGTTGACGTAAGTTTTGCACAACACAAACAATAATCGCCATCAACCAAATTCGTGTTTCATGGATAAGGATGACGAGTTTACCAATAGTGAAGTGTGGTCTCAATGGAGGAAGGTTTGGTTTGACGCCCGAAGTCCGCAAAGCGCTGCCTTGATCGTTGTTTGGCAGTCTCAAATCCATCTATCAAATCAATCGTAAGTGGACGAGGAAGATAACTTTGTTGATGAAGAATTCCAAGAAGATGAGGAGTTCTAGCATGGACAGGATGTTGAGGAGCACTCTCAAAGACGGCTTGGTCCCTTCTCGATCACTCAAAACGGAATCTACATTAGCCATGATCAAGCTTTGTACCCGAGCATACCTTGCCTAACTAGCAAGTACCTTCTCGGTACGGGCATACCTCGCCTAACCTGCAGGTCCCTCCCCAATAGATAAAACTCGAGTATACCATGTTTGCCTGATGGGCTGGTCCTTCTCAGTTACTCCTAATGCTATCAAACATGTGGAAAGTCTCGGGCTCCGAACCCAAGCAGACCTTGCCTAACTGGCAGGTCCCTCCTTGGAATATTAAAACCAGAGCATACTGTTCCTAACCGGCAGATCCCTCCTTGGCTTGGGTAAACCTTGCCTGCTTGACAGGCCGGTTCCTTCCCAATCAGTTTTGGACGTAGGTCAACCCTACCTTCAACCAGAAGACCGACAAAGAGGGCCTTTTAACTCTCAAGTTCGAGATCGAAATTGTAACACCCCCAACCCAGGGAGGGTTAGGTTTGTCAACTTACCATCGCAGAGGCGCAAAGTTTAATAAGGTCTACCAAAGCGATAACTAAATGGAATGAGTAATGCATTAACAAAATGAATTAATAGTCATATAAATATAATCTCTAAAATCGCGAAAGATAAGTCGAAAGAATACATTGTCCTTAATTGACAAAATCATGCTATGGAAACGTGGGCTAAAGCACATTAGTAAGACAGAGTAATTAAAAAATAAGCATGGAGTCCCAGAAAGCCGCCCCCATTCCGACCCCTAGGACCCATGCTCATACCGGAAACAAAACATAGTAAGGGGTGAGCGAAACGCAGAAAAACACACCAACCATAAAACCGGTGAGTTAACTTCATTTTCTTTCAAATAGATTGCGGAAAATAACATCTCTAAAATCACTGCAAGCATATTTTAATATAGTATACATAATTAATACATGACGACAACACTCTAAGTTTATAATAGGTCATCGTCGAATACAGTAATATAAGCAATATTGCATGATTCGTTTTGAAAAGGTAATCAACATTATAGATCACACATTAAGTCTCATATTAAGGCCCATTACACTAGACGCCCTGGTATAAGGGTGCGCGTCCTTGGACATGGCATGACTGTGGCCGCAAGCCGCCCGCAAGCTAATAACCGAGGTGCAACTTAAGCCATGACATAGTTAGGATTAGCGCCTCCTCAATGTCCTTCAGCGGTTGCGCTTCCATCTCAAGCAATGGTACCAAGCTCATACATTGTAAACGTTTCTGGGGCCAAAATTATCTCCTCCACACCCGTGTCCTTATCGTAATAAATCATTTCTCATTCATTTACTTCTTATGAAACTATCTAGGACAACAGGCGAGAGGGTTTTCTCTTCATTATAAATTTTCTTTATTTAAAACTTCCCAAAATAGAATCTCATTATCACAACCATCTTCCTCTTAGAAAAATTGTCACAAAAGACTCGTACCCATACCAATTTGAGTAACAAAAAGTAGTTTAGGAATTAAAAACATCTTTATAAAAGTGTTTCATGCATGTATAATCATGTCGAATAAATATAAGAATAATCATCAAATAATATATTTTTTTCACCAAGTAATAAAGAGCATTTAAATTAAATCATGCAATGAAACTACACTTAAAAGGGTCAAGAATTTCCTTACCTGGATACTGCTGCTAGAAGATGCTTAGCCTGCTAACTACCTGAACCAAGTATTTAGCCACATTAATAATCTTACTAATTCTATTCTTGTTAGAAGAACACCAATTGTCCTTTTTAACCAAGACTCTAGCGATATGGCCCAGGACACTCTAAATGAACTAAACTCGTGATGCGCTTCTAACTACAATTGGGCTAAATAACTTAAAATACTTTCTGAGCCCAAACACCTAGATTAAAAGGATCAAATTCGCTTTTAAAACATTCTAGACATAAATTTCTAGAATTAATAATGTTCAAACTTAATGCAACTTGCATGAAATTTCATAATCTCTGATACTAGGTTTAACATAGTTTAGTGGCTATCCCTTAAAATACATTTTCATAAAAATATAATTTATAACATCTATAGTCAAATTAACAATTGAAATATGTATTACTGTAAATAAGAATCAAAGTATGATTTGATCATTATAAATAAAACTTAAAGAAGCAATTACATGTATTCGGATAGATTTGTAAATATATAAAATATCTTTAATATATGTACATATGAATCAAGTGTGTAAAGGTTCAACAGAAAAACATATTTTCGTTTATAAAGATATGGAGGAGCAAAACTTGTGTGAAAATCCTCATAGTTACAAAATAAAATAAAAAGATATAAGGAATGATGATTGTCAATGTGTTTCACTACAAGTCCACGTTTGGGCATGAAATCGTGAGATAAGACAAAGCAAGTAAGGACAAATAATGGCATCATTACAAGATTGGAAACATGGCTATAAGGCCATGCGACAATTACCATCAAGAAGACAATAAAATTACGAAAGAGAACAATAAGGAGTAAAAGCTGCCATGTATGTGAATAAACAATGAGAAAAAGATTAATTCAAGCAAAGTGATATACCTGCACGTTCTCAGTGAAAGGAAGTAAGTGAATTAGAAAAAAAAAATATGAGAAGGAAGAGGCTACGACGTGCGGCGGTTTGCGAGAGGGAGAGAAGAGAGAAGAGGCGTGAGGTGTTGGGTAGTTTACGGCTAGGGTGTAAAAAGTGAGGTTAGGGTTTTATCTTATTGGTATTTATTAGGAGGGTGTAAAACAAAGGAAGAAGGAAGAATAATAGTGGTGTCATACGGCTAGGGTTTTAAAATGTGAAAATAAATTGAATGGGTATCATAAATTTTCTAGAAGTGGGGTAATAAATTCAGGTAAATGCTAGAATGAAATTTTCATTTAAAAAAATTATATATATATATATTTTATCTCCCAATAATTTTAGAAACATTAGCTTTCGAAATATTTTTAAAATATTAAATAAATAGATCGATAAATAAAAATAATAATGAAAACGTAAATAAATGATCTTTATACATGCTAAAATTACATACATCTCCCTAAAGGGATATTGGGGTATTACAGGATGTATCATGTTGAAAGGTATTACTTGTCCTTAGCTTGAAATTTTTTATCTGGAATCATGTACCAATATTTCTAGTCCATTATTATTGTTGCCTACGGTTAATGAAACAATAGTGAGAATTGAGTTTTTATAATGTAGGGCTCTTGGTCGATACAAATTTACGGTTTGCAACAAAGCGGCACCGGAAGGTTCTATTGCGGAAGGTTACATAGCGGATGAATTACTAACATTTTGTTCTCGATATTTAGTGAACGCACCAATAGTTCACAATAGGCCGTATAGAAACCCGGACGAGTCTAGAGGGGCAGTAACTAGATTCACCATGGACGCCCTCACAATGAATCAAGTTCATCGGTATATTATATTCAACTCCAACGATTTCGTTCAATTGCGAATGTGAGTAATTTCATTAAGACATTAACTAATGCAAAACGAAATTTTGCAACCTATTAACACCTACTGTACTTCGCATATAGGATGCACATGGAGACATTACGGCGTACGAACAATATGTCAGAGGAGGAACTAGAAGAGAAGCATAGAGCAGAATTTTGTGTATGGTACCGTGATTATGTAAGAGTATTGATGTGTATAATAATATAGTGACATCGTGAAAACAATATTCTTTGTACTACACACTATCACATATATACATTCGTCACAAATCGTAGGTTAACCAGATGGACGAAACTCGGCTAACTAAATTGGGGAAGAAACTCGAATGGCATTCTAAAGGGCCGATGCAAACTGCATTCGAGTATAACCGCTATGTCGTCAATGGCATGCTATTTCGCACTATGCTCCACGATGAAGGAAAGACAACTCAGAACAATGGAGTGTGTGTGCCGGGAGAAGATGGCCATACATATTACGGCAAACTAACACGAACAATTGAGGTGGAATACTATGATGGGACCCGTTATGTGTTATTCAAGTGTGATTGGGTGGACATAATGATTAATAGGGGGTACAAGCAGGATGAATATGGATTTAACCTTATGAATTTCAAAAACCTAATACATACGGGAGAGCGGATTACCGATGATCCGTACGTCTTGTGTTCTCAAATATCACAGTCGTATTATGTCAAGGATGATAGGGATCCAAATTGGGATGTTGCGGTTAAGACAATACTAAGAAATGTATATGATGTTGGACAGGGAGAAGGGGAAGATGACAATTCTGACAACTTTCATGAGAATGAGCCTTTCAACTTGGGAACTATTCACGATCCAAATGATGTTGGAAATGATATTTTTGAGTATGCACGTAATGATGTAGCTCCAACTGAAGTACAATTTCAATCGATGCTTACAAGATTGTATGATCTATTTTTAATGACCAATATTTCTAGACTTTATAGTTATTTTGTCCATGTGTTAAACTTGTGCATACATGTTTTATATTTCATTATGATTTTATGTCTTCTATATTACCTGCAATCTAACAAGTGATGCAACTTTCTTGTAGGTAAAAATGGGTAAGAAAGCGGCACCGATCTTAAAATATCTCCGAAGGATTCCCCGTCCAGATGACACAACAACATCACAACCCAGTCCCCGAGCTGGTTCGGGAAACAAGACTGATGACCCCACCGCCGGTTGTCCTAGCTTGTTTGTCAATCTGATTGTACCACCTAGGTACCAAGGTGGTGCATCTAATACATCTTTTTTCTATCACCCTTGCCTACGAACAACCGGGATATCGGGAGTGGCTAGTGGCACAGGGAGGCTACCCGAGCAGCACACCAGAGTTCACGTCATTTGATCAGTGGGGCCAAACATCCTCCCCCACACTGCCACCTGATGAGCAGGACAATGCATCTCAGCATTCTCCCACATTCTCCTCACATGGACTTGAGGAGCTCGAGGATATAGCCTATAGGGCTCAGTCATCCCAATCCACAGAGGGGACACCAGAATGGGACCTAGCCAATGGGGAGGTCTGAACGATAGGTATATTTAAGCATCCATATCTATTAATTTATCAATTTATTTAAGTATGTCATTTTAATAAGCAGCATTTTACAAAGTGAAATAATAATAGGGATGTATAGTATGAAAAATCATTGGACTTGCTTGATCTTGTAATTTATTATTGACATTTTTTTTTTTTGTGAATATTTGGTCTTGCTTGGTCTCTTAATTATTCTTTTTTTTTTCAAGATTTCTTCTATGTATATACATCGGGTAATATACATATGTCACCTTTAAGGAGTAAAAGAGGAACATGATCATGTTCCTCTTTTACTCCGTAAAGGTGACATAAATTTTGAAATCATCTTACTTTCTGATTTTCTCATTGTTACCAAATGTGGATTGTGATACAAATTCAACAGGGCGCGTTAGTGTTAGATCTTGCGGAACGGCATCTACCCTTTGGTGTTTTTCAGAGAGGGAGAGAGTTGTACTGGAATTTTATGAGGCATGGCAGCCTGTCGGTACAAGCAGATTCAAATTTAGTCGACTTGCGGGTCAATACATAAGGAGTGGGTCGTTTGTTAGTCTATCTAATCCAAATTGGCGGAATATAGCCAACTCTCAGAAAGAGCAGCTTTGGGAAGCGTTAATGGTATGTATATATGACGACGAAATGCACTGTTCTAAATATTTATGTGGTAATATTTATGCTGCTTAAATACATACATATTTGAAAGATATACTACTAATATGTGTTTTTTTTTTCTTCAATTTTCTTTGTAAATTAAATTTTATGTGACCCCAAGCTACCTTTCAATAAGATTAAGAGGATCGCGTTTATGGACTTTGGGAAAAAAAAGAAAAACTTTAAGGGTAATTTAAAGCAGTCCATATTGGCAGGCACAGATATGACACCGGATGAAGCTGTGAGGAAATTGCCCCACTTGGTCTCATTTGCATCTCAAGATCTTGAGGTGTACATCAGAGGGTGGTTCACCGAAGACGCTAAGGTAAGGAGTTAAATGTGTCACGTACGATATATATCATATGTAGTATGTACATGTGTGTGCGTATTCATATTAATTAACACTGTAAAAATATGTAGGCGATGGCCCTAAAAAACAAAGCCGCTCGTAGCAAACACAAGTTTCCCTACACCTCAGGCTCTAAGAGCTATCCAAGAGTTGCCCACAAAATGGTATGTTCTTTTTGTTTGTCATTATCTACTCATTTAAGTATAATTATGAGTAATATTAATTTATTTCAATGTTTGTTTTTGTATAAGAGAGATACAGGGGTCACCCCGACGAGGACATCCATTTCTATAAAAACACATACAAAATCGGATGGCACCCCTGTCAATAGAGAGGTTGGGGAAAAAATGGTAAGTGCGCTTTGTGATCATTTTTGTTTCTAATATTGTATTTTTGTTCTTTAATGAGGGAACAATATTATAAAATATTTTGATATATTGTAGACTACGATGCGGGCCGTGTTGTCTTCTACCCCCGATGTGTCGAGCGAGGTATCTACGTCGAGGACTATAGCATGGTCTGATGACAATGCTTATGCTCAAGCCATGGGAGTTCCTGAATATTTTGCCCGTGTGCGCAGTGTCGGGAGTGGGATTCTACCGACGAGGTCTACAAGCCGTTCCTCGGCGACATCGGCTAGTCAAGATGAGGTCAGTGTTTTGAGAACACAGCTTGCAACACAAGAGGTGGCACAACAAGCCATGGTGGAAGAAAACAATGCATGTGTTGCAGCACAAGATGCTCGGATTGCGGAGCAGGATATGCAATTGGCTAGAATGCAAAAACTTATCGAAACTTTAATGGCAAATCAAGGGGCCATGGGCAGTCAGCCAGGTGATTTTATTTTTTATTTTTTTTTTATGTTTTAAGCCTCCATAGCTACGTGTATAATAAATGATGTTCTTACACTTTCGATACCACATGTTATATATATATAGTTTCCTGACATTGTTTTGTGCATGTTTCATATGGTGTTTCTATATGTTATGTAGCTGCGAACGATCATACATCATGAGTTTTGAAGCAAAGGTAAATATCAACATATATAGTTAGCAAGTAATAAATTAATGTGACATAAATGGGGAAACTAACCATGGCATGCATGGTTATAGAAGGAAAAATAAATTTGAAGAGTAGAAGATTTCATTTGGTGATTGTGATTGTTAAAGCTATAGTCTATTAGAAATTTTTGTTATAAACTTTTGTACATGTGAAGATATTGTTTTTTCTTCCTACTTGTTGCTTTTGGAGAGACATTTATTGATTACATGCTTTAATTGTTTTCATCTTATGGACAAGAAGAGCTGCTGCCTGGCGATCGTGGGCTATAATGGAATGCTAAACAAGCTAGTATTGAGATTGAGTAGGAATTTTTTTGATGTATTTCGAACTTTCTATGTAGTTTGTGAATTTTATACGATATTGTAATTAATATTGTAATTTTGTTTATTGAGAGGTATTCTGTGGTTGTGTTTTAATATTTTGTTGAATTAGGTTGAGTTTTTAATGTTTTGGTCAATCAGAACATCTGTGGTTGTGTACATGTATTTTTATGCAGCAGAACATCTGCTGCATAAAAATATATAGGTCAATTTTTTGCCACGCTTTTGTTAAAAGCGTGGTAAAAAGTTTACCAATTTTTACCACGCTTTGAACAAAAGCGTGGCAAAATTTTTACCACGCTTTTTGTCTAAAAACGTGGTAAAATTTTTACCACGCGTTTCTTAAAGCGTGGTAATAGTTTTACCATGCTTTAGACAAAAGTGTGGTAACAATTAATTTACCACACTTTTATCCAAAAGCGTGGTAAAAATTAATTTACCACGCTTTTATCCAAAAGCGTGGTGAAAATTTTACAATGCTTTTGTTCAAAGCACGGAAAATAAATTTTTGCAACTCCAACTTTTACATCCTCTTTAAAAGGATGTTAAAAAAGCGTGGTAAAAAGTTTAACATCGCTTTTGAGCTTTAAAGCGATGTTAAAAAAGCGTGGAGAAACCCCGATTTTTTTGTAGTGGTGGGAGATCAATGGATGAATGATTGTTTGGTTACATATTTAAGATTATCAACAATGAAAGAAACATACAATGATTTTAAAGTTTGAAGACTCGTCAAGGATAATTGAATAAATTAATGCTATATATGACAAAATAAATTGTAAGTTACATTTATATGTTTGAAACAATAATTAAATTTTCTTGAATTATTTTTTATTTCTTTAGTTATACTTTTAAATATTTTTAATCAATTTTTGTTGAAATTTAGTTTTTTCTTTTCAATTTTTTTTTTAAATTCTTGT
>FXXK01001827.1:40055-76937 GCA_900184695.1 Betula pendula | reverse complement strand
ACCCTCCTAAACCAAAATTCTTACTCCGCCATTGCTTGGCAAGCTAATGTAAAAATTACTAGTAAATAAATATATTTCTCCTTTCATTCAAGAAGGTCTAGTTTGATCTACTGTGGTGACTTTAGGAATAATGGTTGTACACATTGTTAAAAAAAAATGAAAAAGCCCCAAGTTTGGCTACATTGACTTTTTTTTTTCCCCTGCAATACAAAAGCTACATCACTTTTGCATCATCTAAAATAAATTGCATATTCTGCTCCGTTTAGTTCGTGTAAAATGATTTGGAAAAAATATTTTCTGTATTTTTTGGTATTTGAAGCGACCGAAAATAATACTTGATGTAGAGGCACATGTGAGTTCCTAAGGAAGGTAAGAGAGGATGTAAGTATTTCTTCAAAGAGTTCTTTTGAGAAGCGAAGTCCTGATCCCCAAGAAGCTAGGCTCTTGAGAGGAGATAGCAATCGGTTGGCGTGATCCAAGAAGCCAGGATCCCAAGGGGAGACAGGGATGAGCTGTTGCAATAAAGACAAATATTCGAAGGAAATAGCGATAGGGCCAAAAAACTTGTTAGCCAAAACAGAGGCCCAAACAACTGTAAGGCTATCGCAATGATAAATTTCGCTACATACGAGGCGATCCACAGGGATGCGTAGAAACTAAGTAAACAATCCTATCATGTGTGCAGAAAATAAATTGAATGTTTTCCACTTTATAAAGTAGAGCAAGGAGATGATAAATTATAAAGTAACTTAAGCAACTAACCTAATTAATTAAAAGAGTTTGAGAAAATTGATGGAAATACTAACGCTTTAGGCGATCCACCTAGCATTCTATTACGTTACCTGAACTAGGTAGAGAACAACTCTCCCAATCGGAAGATAAAACATTCAGGCAAGTGATAAAAATAAAGTAACATTAAATATGGTGTTGATTAAAGAATTGATTTTATAACAATGTTACAATAAATTAAGCATTCACTATATTTTCGAATCATAACAAATCAAATAAAGTAAGCATTTGATATAAACAAAAATCATAATGAATCAAAATAAACTTGTAACAAGAAACTATTCTCAAATTAAAATCATCCCCAAAATTTAATCATTAATCTATGAAGAACAAATTGTCTCAAGAATACATAATAAAAATACTAGGCTTTACCCCTAGCCTTATCTAGAAATTTAGCCACTCATAACTATGAAAATAAATTCCATAATTAAAGTACTAAACATTAAACTATAACTAAAAGAAATAAATTGGAACTAAAAGAAACCCAATCGGCTGCTAAGAAAAACTGAAAATAATCTGAAGCTTCCCCCAAACTTCCTTCATGCGTCCGTGCACGTCTGCTTCTACCAAGGACTGAAAAAAAAAACTCTCCTCCTCTTCTTTGCTGCTGGTCCTCTTTTTCCATTTTTCGTTTTGCTTTTCTTCCTCGTTCTGCGCAGCTCCCCGTGAGAGCAAACCAAAAAGTGAAAAAATAAGAATCCCTCGTCCCCTGGTCTTGGTGTTTGGCTGCTTTTAATTCCCAAGAAACCAATTCTAATCTCCTAAGACTGCACGGTTTGGTCTCCCCAATCACTGCACGACTGGCTCTTTTATTCCAAATGAAATTGGATGCTTGTCTTTTAATAGGAATAAACCTAGTTGAACTCCACGTTAATAGGTCTCCTTGTTTGTTTTGGATTTCTCTCTCATGGGTCCACATATTTATTTTCTTCCTTCCTTTCACTAGGCTTCACGTGACAATTCTCTTCTTCTTTATTGACTTTACTTTTCTTTTCATTTTTCTTTTCTTTTCTAATTCCTACAAAAAAATATAATTTCTTGTGTAAATATATTATTTAAACTTAAAATTAATAATTAAACATTATTCTAAAATTAACTATAAAATACAAGAATTAGAAAAAAAAAAAAAGTATGATAATGCTTATTTTAATAGAGAAATAGGCACTTTCAAGCTATTATCAACCAAGTTCTCATGTCTTACTTCATAAATCACCATTACACATATGTGTCTACAAATTGCCTCATGCTTGAGACAAACTAGTCATAGAAAAAACTAATCCACCCGCCATGTTGTTCATACCCATGAGTTGGCATGCCAAGTAAAAGCTCCTTAAACGCTTTCCCGCATTGGAAAAACAGTTTCATTTTCCTTTAATGGCAAAGTTTATTATATTCTGTCTCGTGTGATTGTTTTATAAGTTGGAAAAACTCCTTTTAAAAATTCTCTGGTCATCATTTGCCATGTTCTATGGTACTAGGCCTTAAGGAGTGTACCAGATTTGCTTTCTCCGTTCAAAGAAAAAGGAACAAGGTCACATTAACAACATCATCAGTAACATTGTTAAGATGCAAGTGCAATGACTCGTCAAATTCCTTTAAGGTGCAGATATGGGCTTAATAAGAATCAGCCCGATGAAACTTTGGTAACAATTGAATTACCCTAGGTTTTAATGTCAACAATTTCTTGACTGGCAGAGAATACCACGCAAGAGGGGTAACTTGTTGTTGTAGGCTGCAAATAATCTTAAGGGTTCTAGCAGGTTGGTCACTTGATTTTCCAGTTCATCCCCATGATTACTGCGCTCATCCATCAAGCCATACTTCATAGATCGTTAAAATTTTCTTGAAGAATAGGTAATTCTTAATGGAAAAATTTGCTGACTCTTATTTTGTAGCAATCCTATTTGGTATGATCGCGAGCCAAACGCTTCATACAAAAGGAACATAATTAAATTCTAGCTGCCAAATATACAATATTACCATGGAGAGTTATGAAGAATTTATAAATTTTCAGAAAATTTAATCCCTCTAGCTGCAATGGGCTTGAGATTTAAATACTCCAAAAAGAAGAAAAAAAATAAATAAAATAAAGAATAAAATAATAGAAATTTAACTCGGTGTCTTAGGACACAATTCCCGGGCAACGCGCCAAAACTTGTTGAGCCAAAAAGGATACAAACCCAAGTGGAGCTATCGCAAGTAATAATTCTTGATGAAACACGGAGGTCCGTCCACAGGAATATAGACACTCAGTATAAACCTATTATTGTGCAGAAAAAAGTAATTGAATTGTTTTCACTTATAAAGTGGAGCACAGTGGAGATGATTATTATAAAGAAATTTAAAGCAACTAAGCTAAATTAATTAAAAGAGTTTGAGAAATTGGATGGGAATTTACTAAGGCTTTTAGGAGACCTAGTATTCTATTTACAGTATTCCTGAGACATATTTTTAACACACTAGGTAGAGAATCAACTCTCCTAATCGAAGATAAAACATTAAAAAGAATAGGCACTGATACAAAATAAAGGTAAATTAAATAATGGTTGAAAAGCATAAAAAAATAATGATTTTTAGCATTCAGCCAAAAGAAAGAACAATGAGACTAACACAACGAATATAATTTCTGCGCTTCCAAAATGAAATGAGATATCATGAAAATTTACCCTCACAATGAATGATTGGCTCAAAACTCACAAGGGTTAAAAAAAATCTCTACACTGTTATCCTCATGATTTTCTAAATCACCTCTATCCTTAACAAAGAGTCATGTTTCTATGGCTAAGTGCATGTGCAAAAAAAAAAAATTGAGCATGAAAGCAATGAAAGTATTTAGCAAAAGTAGCATAATGAACTTAGAACACAAAATTCATGCTACGGAAACGAATTTTTTTTTTTTTTTTCAAACATAAACTAAACAACAAAAATAATATGCATCAAACCTCAAAATCCTCCCCCCAACCTAAAACTTACATTGTCTCTAATGTAACAAAATGAAGTAAATAAGTAGAGATTAAGGAGAGTACCTTGAGGTGATGGAAACAAACTAAAACTTATGACCTGCAAGAAAAATTAGAAAACAAAAACACAACCTAAACTATGACGTAAACACTACTACTACAATTGCAAGTTGAGTTCATGCGTTTGGTAGATCTTGATAAACAGGATTCGTCAAATCATAAGACTCATCTTTAAGCCCTCAAATTCTTCAAAGAATGGTTTCATGCCTCTTTCTTTAAAAAAATTATCATTCTTAGTGTTTTCAATTTTTGGTGCTGAGATATTAGATGAATGAGGTTTATTGGGTATAAACAAGTCCTCAAAACATGACCTCTCTCCATTAGTTTCCATCAACGGATTAGCATCCAAAATAGTATTAGCCATGTCCAATTCTATATCATCATTGTTAGGATTCAATAAACATGCTTCTATATGATCAGAAAACATTGAATGAACAAATTTATCTTCCACTAAAGTTTGGATCATGTCTACCTCATGGATTTCCTCATCATCATCAATAGAGGGTTCCTTACAAATGTTGAAGATGTTCAACTCAATTGTCATATTTCCAAATGTAAGCTTCATGATGCCGTTCCTGCAATTGATCAAAGCATTAGAAGTAGCTAAAAATGGTCGTCCCAAAATAACAGGAACTTCAGTGCTTGATTGTGCAATAGGTTGAGTATCCAATACAATAAAATCCACAGGAAAGTAAAATTTATCCACTTGAACTAACACATCCTCTACTATCCATCTAGGTATAATGACAGATCCGTCCGCAAGTTGAAGAACAACTTTGGTGGGTTTTAATTCCTCAAGACCCAATTGTTCATAAACCGAGTAGGGTAATAGATTAACACCAGCCCCTAAGTCAACTAATGCTTTATCAATTCTAGAATCACCTATGATGCATGGAATGGTAGGAGATCTTGGATCTTTATGCTTTAAAGGAATTTTCTGTTGAATTATAGCACTTACGTGCTCTGTAAAAAATGCTTTTGTTTTCACAGAAAGTTTTCGCTTTATAGTGCAAAGGTCCTTCAAAAATTTTGCATATGATGGAATTTGATGAATGGCATCTAATAGAGGGATATTTATCTTCACTTGTTTAAACACTTCTAAAATATCCTGATTTGTTGTCCCCTTTTTAGGTGCAAGCAATCTCTGAGGAAATGGGGCAACAGGCTTATACACTCTCTCCTCAACATCCTCCACATCACTAGGCTTAACATCTCCTTGGTTTCTGAGTTTTCCTTAGGCTGTGAAACCTTTGTTGGAATTTCTTTGTTAACAATTTTTCCACTCCTAAGGACAGTGACTGACTTAGCATGTTCCACTTGATTATTTCTGATTTCATTAGCCCCACCTTGAATCCTTGAGTTAGGTTGAGGTTGAGCTGGAAACATTCCTTTCTCCTTCCATTCAAATGGGACTCAATTCTATTAACTAAGTTTTTCAAATCTTGAATATTCTGCATGGTATTTTGGTTGATTTGGGTTTGGCCTTGTATGAAGGCTTGCAATGTGTCTTCCAAAGTCTTCTTATGTGGTGGCACATAAAGATCATGAGAAGAAGATCTTTGGGGTTCATTGGCAGATGGACCATTCCTCCAACTGAAGTTGGGGTGATTTCGCCAATTGGGATTGTAAGTCTCAGAATAAGGCGAATTAAATGGTCGTTGGTATGCATTGGCCTGCTCATGCAATACCTCTTGAAATGCAGGAATTGTGGGACAATCCTTGGTCAAATGTGTATTGGTCTCACAAATTCCACAATTACTCTTAGTATGTGCAAACATCTTTGCCACATCTACTTTAGTCAACTCCATGGCCTCTACCTTTCTAGT
This sequence comes from Betula pendula, assembly GCA_900184695.1. Classification (NCBI taxonomy): domain Eukaryota; kingdom Viridiplantae; phylum Streptophyta; class Magnoliopsida; order Fagales; family Betulaceae; genus Betula; species Betula pendula. The sequence continues at coordinate 71,302 of FXXK01001827.1, read as the reverse complement.
CAATTTGGCAAGACGGATATTTACATCATCATCTTCCTTAATGTGATATAAACTTCCCTTAGCAATAGGTCCAGGTTTTGTCTTATCAGTCCTCTCTGTTGTGTCCCACACTTGAGCATTTTCAGCTAAAAGATCAAAATAATCCCAAGCTTCATCAGGTGCTTTACTCATAAATTCACCATTACACATCATTTCTACAAATTGCCTCATGCTTGAAGACAAACTATCATAGAACAAACTAATCACCCGCCATGTTTCATACCCATGATGTGGGCATGCAAGTAAAAGCTCCTTAAACCTTTCCCAGCATTGAAAAAAAGTTTCATTTTCCTTTATGGCAAAGTTCATTATATTCCTTCTCAGTGTATTAGTTTTATAAGTTAGGAAAAACTTTTTTAGAAATTCTCTGGTCATCATTTGCCATGTTCCTATGGTACTAGGCCTTAAGGAGTGTAGCCAAGATTTGGCTTTCTCCTTCAAAGAAAAAGGAAACAAGGTCAACTTAACAACATCATCAGTAACATTGTTAAGATGCAAAGTAGCAATGACCTCGTCAAATTCTTTAAGGTGCAGATATGGGCTTTCAGAATCAAGCCCGTGAAACTTTGGTAGCAATTAAATTACCCTAGGTTTAATGTCAAAATTTCTTGCATTGGCAGGAAATACCACGCAAGAGGGGGTACTTGTTGTTGTAGGCTGCAAATAATCTCTAAGGGTTCTAGCAGGTTGGTCAACTTGATTTTCCAAGTCATCCCCATGATTACTCTGCTCATCATCAGCCATACTTATAGAGTCGTTAAAAATTTCTTTGAAAGAAATAGGCAATTTTAACGGAAAAATTTCTGACTCTACTTTGTACAACCTATTTGTATGATCGCGATGCCAAACGCTCATACATAAGGAACATATTAAATCTCTAAGCTACCAAAATATAACAATATTACCTGGAGAGTTTATGAGAATTTATAAAATTTTAAAAAAATTTATACTCCCTCTAGCTGCAATGGCTTGAGATTTAATACCTGCCAAAAAGAGAAAATAAAAATAAAAATAAAAATAAAAAATAATAGAAATTTAACTCGGTGTCTTTGACACAATTCCTCGGCAACGGCGCCAAAAACTTGTTGAGCCAAAAAGAGTGCAAACCCAAGTGTAGGCTATCGCAAGTAATAAATTTTGATAAATACGAGGTCGATCCACAGGGAATGGTAGACACCAAGTTAAAATCCTATTATTGTGCAGAAAAATAAATTGAATTGTTTTCCACTTATAAAGTAGAGCAATGGAGATGATTAATTATAAAGTAAACTTAAAGCAACTAAGCTAAATTAATTAAAAAGAGTTTGAGAAAATTGATGGGAAATACTAAGGCTTTAGGGATCCACCTAGCATTCTATTACGTATTCCTGAGACATATTTTTAACACAACTAGGTAGAGAATCAACTCTCCTAATCGGAAGATAAAACATTTAGGCACTGATAAAAATAAAGTAAATTAAATATGGGTTGATAAAGAATTTGATTTTATAACAATGTTACAATAAATTAAGCATTCACTATATTTTCGAATCATAACAAATCAAATAAAGTAAGCATTTGATATAAACAAAAATCATAATGAATCAAAATAAACTTGTAACAAGAAACTATTCTCAAATTAAAATCATCCCCAAAATTTAATCATTAATCTATGAAGAACAAATTGTCTCAAGAACACATAATAAAAATACTAGGCTTTACCCTAGCCTTAGCTAGAAATTTAGCCACTCATAACTATGAAAATAAATTCCATAATTAAAGTACTAAACATTAAACTATAACTAAAGAAATAAATTGGAACTAAAAGAAACCCAATCGGCTGCTAAGAAAAACTGAAAATAATCTGAAGCTTCCCCCAAACTTCTCATGCGTCTGTGCACATCTGGCTTCTACCAAGGACTGAAAAAAAAAACTCTCCTCCTCTTCTTTGCTGCTGGTCCTCTTTTTCCCTTTTCGTTTTGCTTTTCTTCCTCGTTCTGCGCAGCTCCTCGTGAGAGCAAACCAAAAGTGAAAAAATAAGAATCCTTCGTCCCCTGGTCTTGGGTGTTGGCTGCTTTTAATTCCCAAGAAACCAATTCTAATCTCTTATGACTGCACGGTTTGGTCTCCCCAATCATTGCACGGCTGGCTCTTCTATTCCAAATGAAATTGGATGCTTGTCTTTTAATAGGAATAAACCTAGTTGAACTCCACGTTAATAGGTCTCCTTGTTTGTTTTGGATTTCTCTCTCATGGGTCTACCTATTTATTTTCTTCCTTCCTTTCACTAGGCTTCACGTGACAATTCTCTTCTTCTTTATTGACTTTACTTTTCTTTTCATTTTTCTTTTCTTTTCCAATTCCTACAAAAAAATATAATTTCTTGCATAAATATATTATTTAACTTAAAATTAATAATTAAAAATTATTCTAAAATTAACTATAAAATACAAGAATTAGAAAAAAAAACAAAGTATGATAATGCTTATTTTAATAGAGAAAATAGGCACTTTCAAGCTATTATCAGCGGCACATTAATCACGAAGGTCCCAAGAAGGAAAGACATTGGTCACTAGCTGAAGAATTTATTAATATTTTATTTCATTTATTAGAATTTGATTTGATTGTAATTTCCTTATAAGGTTTATTTTTCCTTTGGCTCCAAGTTTTCTTATTATTATTTATACTAAGAATGTAGGTGCAAGAAAGGGAGTTGAATTTTGTTTTGATTAGTTTATCAATAAGAAATAATCAGAAGTTGGGTTTTCTCTTATGTTTGCCTTGAATCCTTGATAGACTCTTGGTTTTGAGAAGAGTTGTGAATTACTTGTTGTTTGTCTTTGTGACCCACGATGTCATGCTACATCAGTGAGTATCAAAGCCAAGGTTTACTTTCCATGGTGCCACGAGGACGCGGAAGGGGTAACTATTTTACAAACTTGAATGACGTGCACAAGCGCGAGGAGGTAACATGTGAGGATCAACTGGCTGTCCATTTCCAGCACATGGAGGAGCATCTTGATGTGCAATTGGGGGGAAGATTTGAAGAGCAAATAAAACCTTACCCAATCACTTTGCCAACATGGGTGGTCCAAACTTTCGTCACCATCAACCAAAGCCGCATTATGCGGAGGAGAAAGATGAGTATGGCTGTGAAGTGAACCTGTCAATCCTGTTGTGGGGCGTAGAGGGAGTACGCTATGGCGCAAGCTCAAGATAATCGGTGGGAGGTGGGGTTCAAAATCGACGTACTTGTAACACACCAAGAATTTAACTAACTTGCAATTAAATTCATGGTTCGTCTCTCAGTCTTAATTGTTCAAATTAAGACTCAGGGATACCTTTATCCTCTTTGTGAAGAGAATATTTGTAAAACACCGGCTTGAGGATCATCATATACATAGGATTAAACCATTGGAATGGGGTTAACCCAGAGTAAAACGTCTATACAATTAACTAGTAATTAACTAAATTCCCTAGTTAGCCATTTATCATAATAAACAGCGGAATAATTGATATGAGTGCATAAGTAGTAAACAATTCTATCATCAATAAATGAGGTACAGAGCTTCATATCTAGAAAATCAAACATGAGTATATCAACTGCTATCTTGACACCAAAATCCTGGTGAGACTCCCAATCACTTAAATCCCTGAGGGCTTGTAAAATACCGAGGTATTTCATGGGGAGGGAAGGAAGTAATTGACAAAAGTCGGCTGACTTAGTAAGCACATTAATTCAAAGGGGTGTGATGTATAAAAATTACTGCCAAAAAGTGGTTATGAATTAAACATGATATTTTCACAAATGGCGGGTCCAATCCCCGTTATTATGCCTTGGAAAAGATGGTGTTTGGATTTTCAAGAGAATGGCATAATCCCAAGAATTAAACCTTTGTATTTTAGTGTACAAAATATGTTATAATATAAATATTCATATGTCAATAATATGGTCTACCTAAGACATTACCCCCTCTTAGTAGGGTTTGCGCATCCAAAAAGACTTTTGGTACAACTTCGGTACCCCGAACATTGCACAAACATACCGTCTTATACTAGCAGTCCGACCGAGTCCAACCTCGGGTGGCCCAAACTGACTAACAAAGCCATAACAGTGACCCCACTCAAAGAATGGTGTGCTAGTCACAAATTCTTAACCATTGGATTCAAGGCCATCATCATAACATAAAAAATTTGACCATAGAATCAACTTGTATTAATAGTAAGACCATGGTCGTTCTACCGCACGTACCTGTGTACCATAACCTTACTATATAAATATTGTTCACTTATTCCAAAAATAGGGATAGTATTGTAAGCAAACGTTATGTCATGAACACGGTAAACTTGATCATCAAGAGGAACATGCTCAGTCCATTGACATATCGCACCCCTAAATTTACAGTTTCATTACTTAGTTATTATACTTACCTCGACTGCTTATCTAATGCTTCAGACATCTCATATCCCCCGTTAACTGTAAAATAGCCCAACATTATGCTAAGAATGCAATCACTTGCTAAACGTGGGGTATGTGTGCTTTTTTGTCTTAAAAACCCTAATTTGGCATTTCTGGTCACCAATAAACGTTTAACATAATTATCGAACATTCATTTTTGAAGACCAAACGTTTGATCAAGAATGGTGGAACGTTCAATGTAGGTCCAAAATGTATGAATGATTAAAAACTTCTACCAAACCTATTTACGACTCTCCCAAGAGTTAAAGCATCGTCAAAGAACACGTATTATTAAGAAACATGCATTTTTGAGAGGTAAAACACGAGGTAATCCCTTCCATCAAAACCTTTTGAAAAGTTAATACAAAAGTCATTGAATCTTTATAAACACCTCTTGAAAATAGCATATGGTTACATTTTACTCATACTGACAAAAGATAACATAAGTAGGAGTAGGGATTTGAAGTTCACCTTTGGAGAAGATAACCTTCTTCAAATGAGAAACTTTCCTAAAAAATCCTCTTCCAAGCATTTAAAAGCATGTTTTCTAGAGTGTTTTTGGACAAGCAAAGATGGGTTTGGGTAAGAGTAGGGCACTATTTATAGGGAAATGGGGCGAGTTGCTGGTCCCCTACCAAAAATCTATTTTGGGACATGATCGAATGTTTTATGTATGTCATCGAACGTTTGACCTATTTTTATCTAGAGATTCTAGGGTTTCTCATCAAATGTTTGATGGTTGCCATTTTTGAAATAAAATATGTTTTTAATGTGTTTTACAAGAGAAGTAGGTATTTTAAATAAAATCTTTGTCAAATAATTTGAGAAATTCTTTCAAATATTTTGGGGCATTACCGTACTGAAGTTCCAAAGTTGCTTGCAACTTAAAGAGTTCCTTGATTAGGCAGCTGCTGTAAAGGAGGTCTTAGACTTCAATGAGGTGCCTAATGATTGAAGGGTCTCTTTAGTAGCAACCAAATTCTAGGGAAGAACTGCTGCGGGGTGGCAATAACTAAAGCGAACCAGAGTGCGTCAGGGAAAAGTGAAGATCAATAGTTGGGAGAAACTATTTGAAATACATGAGGGCTACATTCTTGCCCCTAATTATGTGTGGACCATGTACCAGCAATTATAGAATCTGAGGCACGGGTCACGATCTATAGATGAGTAGTACACAAAGGAATTTGACATGCTAGTGACTTATATAAACTTAGTAGAGGGAGAAGAGCAAGGAGTGTCGCGATACATTGGGGGTATGCGGCAACAATTCCAAGATTCATTAAACTTCTTCGATCCTATTAATGTGTTGGAAGCACACCAAAAGGCATTGCAATTGCAGAAGATGATCTACCGGAAACCTTTGGAGATATTTCGAGGGGGAGGAAACGACAACAACAACAGGTCAATTGTACCATCTACTGTTTGTAGCCCCAATCAACCCTCAACACATGTGTTATATCCATGATGTAATTATAGGGTTTTAAGTAGTTAAGGAGAACCCTTCATGTATTTCATGCTCAAGTTTTGAAATATGAACATGGAGTGGATTCAAGTTTCAAGAAAATTTGGCTAAATGTGGAAAATGACTTTTCAACAAATTGAGAATTATTGAAAATAATTTACCGCTTTTTGTTCCTTATGCATTGAATAGCATAATGTGATTTTATGAGAATTTATTATGAGGTTTACATAGGGTTTACGATAGGTCATTTTTTAGCAAAGCTACAAAATTATTATTTTGCACTAAAACTGGATTTTCACATTTCGATTTAATTGGAATTTGATTTTCTAGTATTTTTATTTGAATCCAAACATAGGGTATTCCTTATTTGCATTGTAAACTTAAAGTAAATGTATTTACTTAAATTAAAGTAAACATTTACTTAAATGATTACAATGAAAATAAGTTTAGGTCATCTGGTTGCTGAGTCTTCCAATTAGCTTATCTCTAACTCCGTCTGTACACCATTGCAGCCGAGCTACTCAAGGAGCCTCGTCTCTAATTGCGTTCGTATGCTATTGCAGCCGACCTACTCAAAGACGCTCGTCTCTAATCGCGTTCGTACGCCTTACAGTCGTGGTCACTTACTCATCTGTATGAGCCATTAATAAGTGCTGAATGTTACACATTCATGCCCCTTAATTCACATATGTTAATCTCTTAGTTTCATTATAATATGATGTTTTTTGTTGTTTTTGTGTTTTTCCTTATTTTGTAGATTTTGGAAGAAAATAAGTCAATTCCATCAACTCGAGCTTAAAACACATGAACTGTGCAAAGATGTTGAGCATTTGACCTTTGTAAACTATTTTGGCCATAACCTTTAGGTCAAAACTCAAATTAAGGCAAGGTCAAATGCGTTGAAAAGAGGAATCAGAGAGGAATAAATTATTAAGCCAAAGTTTTTTCATTTAAGGTGCGCTCAAGCACCCAAACTGGCGATCGAGCGCCAGTTGCGATCGATCCCCATTTTTTGGCGCTCGATCGCAATCATGCGTTGGAAAATTCTGAAGTCGAACTGATATGGAAAATTTCGACCCCAACTCAATCTTGGACTTCCTAAGGTGCACAAAATTGATTAGAGTTGTTTTTAAACTCTATAAATACTCCTTTAAGTCCTCCAAAATAGAAACATAAGCTAGTGGAGAAGAATTAAAGGTTTCAAAAAAGGGTTTTTCTTAGTTTTTTCTTTATTTTCAGTTTTTCTTTGTTATTTTCTCGTAAGGATGATTTTCATCTAAAATATGTGTAGCTAATACTTTAGTTAAGGCTCGATTGAAACCCTAATCATATCTTTCTACGGTTTCAATTTGTCTTGCTACAATTCATATTTTGATACTTACATTGATTATTTCTAGTTTTCTTGAATTCCTCACATGTTTGTGTTTGATCATCATATGCTTGTGGTATGGATTTTTTATTTAGGTCAATTTCGATGGCTGAGTCTTGGGCCTAATAGAGTAACAAAAGAACCCTATCACAGGTTCTTGGATTAATCAACATGGAAAACTAGAGTAGATGTCATGCTATAGGCTTCATGTGTTTGTTGATCTCCATAGTCTTATGCTTTTTTAAAGAACAACTTAGTAGATGTCATGCTAAATCCTTTGAGAAAGAAAAGAATTAGAGTAGATATCATGCCTAATTCGTTGCTTAGGGAGATTAATAGCCTAAGGAGTAGATGTCATTCCCTTAGGTTGGCAAACATTGAGTATCTTGATATGATTATAGCATTATGCATATTGTTTACCTTATTTGAATATGATTAGTGGTGGATATCGAAGCCCTAGCCCTTTATTCTTATTATTTCAATTCAATATTTGATCTCATCTCATTTAATATATCTTTTTAGGAAATTCTCTTAAACATAATTTACACCAATCCTCGTGGGAATGATATCGTGCTTGCATACTATACTATCATTTTGATCTTGTGCATTTGCGAGTAAAACGTGCATTTACTTACCTATTTATTTAGGTGAATATTTGTACAACAGTCATGCTCGAATGCAGATCATTTTATGCACTCTTTCTCTCCTCTCATCCGTTTTGCTCTATTCTCTCACCATGGGTTGGTGCCCAAAACCTTGGTGTTGATCCTAGGGAGTTTCCAAAGCATAATCTAAAATCGGAATCATAATTATCGGTGTTTGATCTTCACTTCCAACCGATTGTTTGAGGTAAAGTCTCAAATTTGAGTTGATTCTCTCTTGATTAAGCTATGTGGTTTGCACATTGCTTAATCTTGTCGTATTGTCTTAGGATTTGTCATATTTATGGAGTTTAAACGGTTGATCGAAGTTTCTTAAACCGAAGCTTTGTATCTTTTGAGGTAAGTGTTAAGTTTAGTAATTTTAGTTGTGTTAGTTGATATAATTGCATGTTAACCCCATGGAATGCTATGGGTTAGCTTTGTTAGCCTTTAGATCATGTTTTGAGTCCCATGCATTTTGTGGATCTCATTTGGTTATGTGCTTATGAGGTTATAGGCACTTATGGGTATGTAGGATTATGTTTTGAGCTATGTTTTGAGCTATGATATAATCTGCAATAATGTATTGTAGATTTGTGTGGTTAAGATTTGTCATTGGTATCTTTAGGTTAAGCAATATCGAGCGGAATTTTGTGAGTATTGATAAGCGTTGAATGTTACACATTCACGCCCCTTAACTCGCATATATTAAGCTTTAGTTTGTGTTGTAATATAATGTTTTGTTGTGTTTTAGTGTTTTCTCTTATTTTTAGGTCTTAATGGAAAACACAAGCAATTCCATCAACTTCGAGCTTAAAATATATCAACTTCTGCAAAGCTGCTGAGCAATGACTTTTGTGCACTATTTTGACGATAACTTTTAGCTCAAAACTCCGATTAAGGCAAGGTCAAGTACATTGCAAGGAGGACTCAAAAAGGAACAATTCATTAAGAAAAAGCTGAAGCAAATAAAGGACGATTGATCGGTATTTCGGGCGATCGATCACAGCTATGGATCGATCCATAGAAACTGACGATCGATCCACAACGATCCTTCTAGAAGCATCTGCGGAACAGCTCTACAAATGACCTTTGTATACTGCTTTGGCCATAACTCTTAGTTCAAAACTTAGATTAAGATAAGGTCAAAGACGTTGGAAAGAGGACTTCAAAACGAACAAATGCTATTTTATGTGAAAGATCAAAATCAGACGTCTTGGGGGTCCAAAATGTGTGTGAAGCCCACGAATCTTCTAGAAGCGAAAATATCTGCAGACATAAAAATATCGAAAAAATAATCAAAGATTACAGCTGGTAGGCGATTGTAGGTGCTGACTTATCACTTCAAAAGATTTCCAGCCCACTTGAAAAAAGATCTTCCTTCCCCTTATCTTGGATTATATTTTTATCGATCTCTTCTTCTATAAAAGAGGACCGTCCGAGAATGAAAAGAGGGTGTTCTAAGAGATAGTTTTTAGATAGTTTCAGTGCTAAAACAGAGAGGGTTTTGGACAAATTTTGGAGGCAAGTATGAGCATAATTGTAAGGAGTGTGTGAAAGTCATGGGGAGATGGAATTCACGACTAGTAGCTTATCAAGTTGCTGGAAGTGGATTCCTTATTCTTCTCAAGGTATTTCCAGCACCTCCATATTGTAGAACTCCTCCATATTGTGTTGATGTAGCCTATTCTTAATATTAATGGTTTGATTGTGTTTCTCTTAAGATTTTATGCATATGTATAATGATTGTATAGCCTAGAGGATTGCAATTGCAAAACTTTTGTAGATTGTTCTTCATGTTTATATTCATTTATGATGAAATCCTTATCTTGTCTATGAGAAAGTTTTCTTTATCTTAAATGGACTCAAACATTTCCATTTTCTGTGATTGTGGGAACGATGGCTATGCAATGATTCTTTTTTACACAAATTCAAGTGGGTTTGATACGTCATACTAGGGAACACGGATCGTGCCACAATTAGATGTTAGGTGGACGATAAGTACGAAACTAAGATGGGTTATGCTTGTTTCTTGAAATGTGTATTTTTATTAGGAGATTTTGTAACACCCGAGAATTTTAATTAAGGATTAAAAATCATCTTAAAAGTCAAGGGTAAAAAGGTAAATAAAAGTAAAAAAAAATAAACACTTCGAAAATGGCTTAAAAAGTGAAAATTCACCTTGGGCGTCCGGACGGTGGAGTTGTCGTCCGGATGGTTGTTGCCTAGTATGGATCATCTGTAGCCCCATCTGCAGCAATCCGGACGAACCCAGCTACTGTTCAGTCAGTAGTGTTCATCTGCAAGGTCGTCCGGACGGGCTCATCTAGTGAGCCTCGTCCGCAATGTCGTCCGGACGGGCTTGGCTACTGTTCAGTCAATAGCAACCGTCTACAGTGTCTTCTGAACGATCCTCTGCCACTGTTCATTCAGTAGCAACCATCCACATCTCGTTTGTAGCATGGTCTGGCAAGACCATGCGCACTGTCGTCCGGACGGATCATTTAATGGTTCAGACGGTGACACTATTCATCAGAGTATAAATTAGCTGGGACACGATTTCCAACTCATTTTTCAATGTTTCTTTCTTTCTCCCACCATTTACTCTCTTCTCTCTCATAGGGTTTATACTCAAACTGTTATACCTGAGATATGATTAGAGGATCTTACAAACTTAATTATACAAATGACTAAGTGATAATGATAACCAAGAGTATAAAGTTATTTTAGTGCATATTCCATTCCAATCTGTAATTTCAGATTGACCATGCTGGAGTAAAATAGTCATAACGTTTCACTCCAAACTTCAATTGAGGAAACCTTAATGTCATTGGAAAGCTAACTCAAATTTCTACAACTTTGTAGTTTATGACTTTTTCCAATTCCGTCATTTTGGTGGTCAAATCTGCATTGTCCGCAGAAAACGTTTCAAGAGGTTCAGTAATTTCATACTGACCTTGCGAGAGTAAAATGGTCATAACTTTTGACTCAGAACTCCAATTGATGAAAACTTTATGTCATTGGAAAGCTAACGAAAATTTCTACAACTTTTTAGTTTATGACTTTTTCTAATTCGATCGTTTTGGGGGTCAAAACTGCACCGTCCGTAGGTAATCCGCAGATCATCCAGACGAACCCTGTTACTGTTCACTCAGTACGCCCAGTCCACAAGTCGTCCGCAACAAGGTCCGGACGGTGGTGGTCCAGACGGCCCATATGTGGTCCGGACGGTATGAACAGTATACTGGGTATAAAAAGGTGAAAATGCGGTTTTTCAGTTCATTTCTCACTTTTTCTGAACTGGAACGAACTGGAGCTCTCTCCTCTCTCCTAAGGTTTGCTCTAAACCTTAAGAGGGTGATCTTTTGAGGTTTGGGTTGTGATTTCTAACACCGGCAACACATTCTACGGTGTTAGATTATCGTTTCCACCGATCGTTTGAGGTAAATTCTCAAACTTAAGTTCATTTTCTCAAGGTTGAGCTAAACACTACTTGCATGTTGCTTAATCTTGATTGTTTGTCCAGGGTTTTGTCACATTTGTGGAGCCCAAACGTTGGATCAAAGTTCCTTCAACCGGGTCTTCATATCATTGTGGTAAGTGTCTAAGTTTAGCTTTGTGATTTTACTCAAAGTTACAATGTAGCATGTTAATCCATTGTAGATTGCCATGGATTAACTCTTATAGCTTATGAATCATGTTATGAGTTCCATTAAGCCTTGGGTATTATGGGTTAAGTGATTATGAGGTCATAAGCACTTGTTGATTATATTTTGAGTTATAGATGGTGTCTAAGATTGCATGCAATGTAATATTGCAACTTATTGTGGCTTAGAGGTTGGATTGATATCCAAATTATAACATCAAGGATTGAAGTGAGTAATCTTTTACTCATTGAGGACGAATTATGTTTTATGTTTTCAAATGATTTTATAAATGATTTAGATGTTTTAAAGATGCTAAACAAGTTGAGAAAGAATAGAATTTTAATGCTTTTAAAGATTGTTTAAAGCTATGGAAAAGTCGAGCCATTCATATGTTGTTTGAGAATGATTTGTTATTAGTTGATACTTTCAATGTTTTATGAAATATTTGATGAGATATGAATGATATTGTTGTTGTGATTTTGAAAGTGTTACGATATGAAAGAGATACAATGATTTATTGATACTTTGTGCTTTGAGATTTTGAGCTTATGATGAATGAGAATTGATTTAATTTCAGTTGTTAAGACATGATTGTTGAGATTTGTAAGTGCATTGACATGAGCATGTGCATTGATGTGTGAGCATGAACATGGGCTAATACTCAAGAGATAAAGAAAGAGGGCTAGGCCCATAAGATGAAAGTAAAAAAGAAGGGCTAGGCCCATTATATGATGTAAGTAAAGAAAGNTGAGATATGAATGATATTGTTGTTGTGATTTTGAAAGTGTTACGATATGAAAGAGATACAATGATTTATTGATACTTTGTGCTTTGAGATTTTGAGCTTATGATGAATGAGAATTGATTTAATTTCAGTTGTTAAGACATGATTGTTGAGATTTGTAAGTGCATTGACATGAGCATGTGCATTGATGTGTGAGCATGAACATGGGCTAATACTCAAGAGATAAAGAAGAGGGCTAGGCCCATAAGATGAAAGTAAAAAAGAGGGCTAGGCCCATTATATGATGTAAGTAAAGAAAGTTATGAAAGTTATGAAAAGTGCTAGGGCTGGTCCCATTATGCGCGAAGCTAGGGAGTTGTCCCTGAGGCCGGTGTGTGCAGTTGCTCGGGCTGAGTCCGTTAAGCATGCTGTATACATTATGTAAGCAAAGAAAAGTGAAATATTAAAGCATGCATTGCATTGTTCTTGATGATTTATGTGTATTGGTTTAAGAGGTATTTCATGCTAGATGTATTGGTATACATAAGAGTTTTCATGGAAAATAACTTATGTATACGTTTATAGCTGGTTTGCATATGATGTTTTGTGGAATTTTATTATGTATAAGATATGCATTAAATGGTTTTTATATATATATATGTATCAAAACGTATTTTGGAGCATATGTATACATTCACAGTTATATATATTGATTCAAAATGCTTTATGAATGTGTTGTTTACTTCATCAGCTACCCTGAGTTTGATAAATGAAAGAGTATATTTTTATGAAGTTGAGTGGCTGATATTGTAAGCGATTACATAAATAAAAGTTTGGCTCATTGCGAAAACCCTCGGGGGAGTCTTCATTCTTTATGAACTGTTGACTCACCCTTTCTTCTTTTCTTCCCTTATGTAATCATGGACGATCTCTATGATTACATAGATGATGCTATTGTTGCAGGTATGGCGGATCTTGATGAAGATCCAGTGGCTGCCTATTTAGGATATGATGTCTGAGGGCGATGTACGCCTATTGGGTATTTTGTTTAGACTCTTATAGTAGTCTAGTTTTTTTTGTACATCATATTGTTATATATGTAGAAGCAGAATGATGTACTTTGGCTATGCCGTATGTGGCATTTTTTATAGTCTTTCTTTTGTTGTATAGCATGTGTTGTAAAACTGTTGTATGTAGTTTATGTCAGCTCCCAGTTAAGTTTCTCTCACATGTGATGTTTTTATTTCCGCTGCGTGTATGTTATTGACTCTGATGTGATATGGTCAGATTATGAGTTGATGATGTGGGCTTTACATGAGCCTCTATGTCTATTCGGTTTCATTTAAAAAAAAATATATATGTGATGAAATCGGGTCGCCACACAAACCTTGGGTATTGATCTCTAAGAGCTTTCAAACACATTTATAACATCGGAATCAAGATTCTAGGCATTAGAAACCTAACTTCACCGATCGATTTTAGGTAAAATTCTCGAAATCCTAACTTCTCAATACTAGCTATATTCTTGAATGTATAGCTTAGTATTGATTATTTTCTTAGGGTTTTCGTTGGTTTGCGCATTCTCTACATCGGGTTCAAGTTCCGCGGTGCACAACTTCAGATTCTTCAAGTTTTGAGGTAAATGTTCAAAACCCTAGATTTTTCATAGCGAGTATTATAGAGTTTTATGATGCCTAACCTTAGTATTTCACTACGGGTTAATTATATAGGTTGTTTAAATGCTATTTGGAACCCTAGAATTATATGGGTTGCTTATGGACACATTGATACTTGTGTTTTCAAGTATCATGGTTATTGGGCTTTGAGAGTTAGAATGTTTAGCTATAAATGTTTTATCAATGTGTATATGCAGCGGGCATTGCTTGGACATTGGTTTAGAGGTTAATTCAACAAGCAGAATTAGTAAGTATTTAAACTTATTGAGAGTGATACATACCTTAAAATGTTTTATATTTTGTTTTCAATGTTTAGCAGATGTTGTAGTTGCTAAACAAATTAAATGTTTAAAAGATTTTGAAGGAATAATATGATGGATTAAAAGACGAACCGATGATACTTTATGTTAACATATGATTTGTGATTTTGATTATCTTCTCGAGACTTATAATGATTTGAGGAGTGATTGATAATGAGTTTTGATGACTTATTGATGTTTTATTGTGATTTGTAAACATGGCGAAAAGATTGATATATTGAGTTTTATCATGTTTCATTGAGATTCGATTTTGAGAAAAAAAGGTTTATGGCAAAAATGTTTGCATGGTATTTATTTGTAAAGTAAGCATGAAAAGAGCATATGCATGAAGAACATAAGAATGCATGTAAACCCATGACACAGGGGTTGTAAATATCTTCTGTGCTAAACTCATGACACATGGGTTGTAAATATCTTGTGTGCTAAACCTATGACACATGGGTTGTACATATCTATGTGCTAAACCCAAGCTACGGGGGTTGTAAAAAGCTGTGTGCAACAGAGTAAGGGATAAAGAGATAAAGAAAGCATTGCATGCTGAACATGATGAATTTATGATTGAGTTATGATGTATTTATATGATTGATTTATGAGGTGTTTCATATGATGGTTCATTGGATTTTATTTTAGACATATTAGTATGCATATGAGGTTTCATGGACAAGCACATATGTATATTCTTACGGCTAGTTGCGTATGTGATTTATGTTTTATTGTTAGATGTGCTTATATGCTTGTGTTTTCACCCATAGAGAAAGGGATACTTGTATATAAGTGTAGCTAAGTTATATGATATATTTATAACATAGTTGAGCAAGTATATGTATTAGTACAAGCGGGAGACTGGAACGTACATGTATGTACCCAGCTAATATACTATTTCAGATGTTTTATGACTACATGTGTTTACTTCATCAGCTGCTTATGTTTCAAAATAAATGTCATATTTGTAGTAGCTGTTATTGTAAACTCATGTAAACTAACACTTCGGTTCTTTATGAAAACTCAGTGGATTTTTATTAATTGAGACTGTTGACTCACTCATTCTCTTTTTCGCCTATATAATCATGGATAATCTCTATGGTTACATAGATATTGGTGCAGGTACTGAGAGCTAAGATGATGATCCCATAGCCTACTATCTCAGCTATTACGACTGATATCGTGAGACTTTGATATTTTTGTATAGACTTGTTAGATGTCTATTCTTTTGTATAGGGTTGTGTTGTATTCACAAACTGTAATTTGTATATATGGCTGGTGTCGCATGTGACACCTATGTATAACCATTGTTTGTATATTCACATTGTAAACTTTTAATCATTAGTGTTATTAATTTTCAGCTCTATATGTTTTGATTACTCCCTTGGTATATAAATGCTTCCGCTCAGTTTATATTTGATGTGATATGTGACTCTGATGTAATAGGTGTATTCTCATGTTACGTTGTAAGATACATGTATAGCAGGTGTTTTGTATCACCCTGTGGCGATTGATTCGATTCATGATTACTATATGTTTTTTTTTAAAAAAAACAAAAATTAGCTACAGTGTAATTATGAATCGGGTCGTCACAGATTTTATAGGCCATGCTAAGGAACACAAATCGTGCCACAATTAGATGTTAGGTGGACGATTAGTGCAAAACTAAGATAAGTTATCATTATCTTTTAACAAAAGTATTTTCTTGTCAAGGTCGTCCTATGATTGACCACCATTACGCTCTCATATTAATGCATTGAAGAGAGACTTGTGAATACAATCTATCATTGATGTGAGGCTTATGGTGAAGCCAACATCCTATGGTTTCCTCTATCTTCCTCCACTTTTATCTATTTATGTTTATGTGATTTATGTTTATGTAATTTACATTTATGTTTAAAAATCCAAAACAATGTATTCTTTCATGAGTTAAGTTAGAGGAGACCCTGAATACTTGATAAACAGCCACAACAAAGGCTGTAATCGAGCAGAGTCGAGCCGAGCTTTAACATTTCAAGACTGGTTCGTTTATAAGGATAGATATTTGAGCCGAACTCGAGTTTGAGCCGAGTTATGAAATGTGTGTTTAAGACTAGCTTGTTAGAAGCTCGAGCCCATTGATAATGCTATTCGAGCCGAGCTGGGTACTTGATCGAGCTCGAGCTAGACTATTAAATTTTTAATGTGTGATCCGAGCAAAGTTCAAGTCTTAGTTTGTGAACAACCTTTATACATTTATCTAAAATATAAATCTATAATATGTAACTATATAAGGCATAATATACAATATAGTATGTAACTATAGTCTATAGGTAACAAATTAACAGAATATTGTTATATATAACTATAGAGTAGAAACTATAGTATAAGTATAATATGAGCAAATAATAAGTCTAGTATATTATATATAATTAATTAACTATGTTATAAGTATAATGTATAACTATTGTTAATCATATACGATGTGTCATATATATAGTTATATAGTTATATATTAACTATTCGATATAGTTATATTGTTATGTACTAACTATATATTAATAACTTATATGTTAGTTTATGAACTAATTAGTTAGTATGTTAATAATAGATATACACATACCTTCAAACATACATTCATGGTAATACTACTATATATCAAAGTATTATAATTAATATGAAATATTATATTTACTTAATTACTATAGTTAATTACTTAGGAACTAACTATATATATATTAATCAAAGTGACCTATATGCTATAGGTAATTACTTAACTATACTTACATAGTTAGTTAGTTCTTAGAAATATTAAGTTAATTAGTATATATTAACCTATTAGGTTCGTGAGCCCTAAACAAGTCAGGCGAGCCAGTCTGATCCAACCTTAAACAAGCTAAGCTCGCGAGCCCCTATCAAGTTCTATCGGGCGAGTTGGGTATGTATCATTTACTAATCAAGCGGGTTTCTATAGTACCGAGCTCAAGCTCGAGTCGGGTTTGACCGACCAGGTATCGAGCGGACTGGTTTATTTATAGCCCTAGCCACAACAGTCCTTGAGGTTCGACACCCTCTATATAATCTTATTCTGCAAAGATTCGTACTATTACGAGTGGTTATAAATTTATCATTGAAAATCCACGTACCGAAAGATCGGTATCAAGTATAATTACCCACTGAGAAAAGATTCTATGTTTTATGTTTTAAAGTTTTATAAATGCTAATTATGTATAAGTTTATGTCAAGATGGAGCCGATCTCTTATATTGTGTTGATGAGCTTATGATGTAATTTTGATGCTTTGATTATGTTGAGATAAACATGTTTGATGAATGATGATTTACTAAAGTATGAAATGTTGTTAAGAGTAGCATGGACATGTTTGAGATAAAGATGAAATGTTTTACAGCATGATCATGAATATGTGAAAAAATGCATAAAAGACTTAAGGTATTGGGATAGATGTCACCAGCATCACAATACAATTGTCAATGGAGGATTGTAGCCCTTGATGCTGTAATGATGTAATGATGACGATGTTTCGGTTGATGCCCTTAGGTTTGAATGGGTTGATGCCCTTATGTATGGTGAGTTGATGCTCCCATAAATGTATGTAATGCAATGGATCCATAAGAAAGCTGTCAGAGTTGATGCTCTAGAGTGATGAGGATAAATGAATGAAATGTATGAATGTGAAATCATGCATTGCATGTTTAGGTTTTGATAATGTATATGTATTATGTTTTTATGGAATTTCATGCTATATGTATTATGACGCCCGAGGAATTCAAATCTCTTAAACATATTATTAAGCTAAATGATATATGTTGAGGAAACATTATTATTTAGCTATGATAATGGTTTTAGAGATGTCTATGAAGTTTAAGAGATTTCTAGTCAAAACCCTTCAAACTCTCTTTAGAAAATGACCGTTTTCTAATGACAAATCTTGTAAGCATCAAAACCTGGGTCAAACGAACTCAATTTTACTTAAACTTAAACTGAAGCTTGTTGAGCTTGTATCGAAATTCTCTACGGCATAGTAGATTTTTGATAAAAGTCAATCTGTTGACCTTTTAGGCATAAAGATGACTATTCATCACTTACGTGGCACTTTTGACCTAGGCCTTATTTCTAAAATGAAGTTTCACCATTTTGATTTTATATCATAAATGACTTTATTTAGTATATAAATGGTTTTTACTTCGGTTTGGTGAAATCGAAATTCAATTCTGAGGCAGTTGACTTTATGGCCTAAAACCGAGACTTAAAACCTCCAACTGTCGAATTTAGCTTAAAACTGCTAAATTCACTAGGTAGGGCTGGCTCTTCACTGATTTGGGAGCTTAGGGTGATGACACATGGCAATAGGAGAAGCTGCTAGAAAGAAAGCACAAAAAGCCAAAAAGTCTAAAAGTAAGCTTGACTTGGTGAAGACTTTGGATGGCTTGTATGGAAAGTTTGCTTTCCATGCAAGACTAGGCTGCTTGTGTGTGAGGAGCAAGTCACTTGAAGCCTTGGCTTCACCTATAAATAAGAGAAGAGAGGCCAGCACCGAAATCACTCAGCCCTTGCACTCAAAACAGAAAAATCTCTCCTTCCTCTCACTCACACACTCTCACGGCACCTAGGGGGTTTTTGAGGAGTTCTTCTCCAAACTGTCCAGAACTTATACCCGACCTTGCTGGAGGTGTCCAGCAGCTAACCCAACCTTTAGAAGCAGTTTTGGAGTCCATTGGGGGTATGAAAGCATTATCCTCCTCAATTAGATTAAAAACCGGCTCAATAGAGGGGTGTTGGGGAATTTTTGTGACTTTTCACAGCCTGCTTGCACAGGCTGTGTATGATCACTTAGGAGGTTCTAAAACTATTTTTTATCATGTTTCCATTGATCTTTGGGCTTTGGAATCATGAGAAAACACCAAGAACTCATCCTACACCCATTCGACTTCTATAAGGTATTTTGTGGGTTTTTTATGCTAATCTGTTTTGCTAGTTTTCCTTGTTGTTATTTTATTTATCAAACATATATTTGATGTATCTAATGTATGTTTGAAGTGTGTTTGTTATTGATTTAGTTCAAGGATCCTAAAGTGCTCAAAAGAATTAAAAAAGGGGAGCAAGCAAAGCTTTTTTTCAAAGGAAAATGGAAAAGGTTTAAAGGACGTGTAAAATCAACCTATATATTGTTTGTTGGTTGTTATTTTTAATCTTATAGTGGATAACACTCAAAATCATGTGCAAACGTTATGGTGGCCCTGCCCTTTGGCGGTATAAGCATGAAGTTGAGTAAAAATTGGCTATAAGAGATTCTTTCAATACTATACATATAACTCATAATAAGCCCTAACTGATAGTAGGGATGTTTATGCAGTATTACCTCTTGTTTGTTTAAATACTCATCTCGAATTATGCTTTTACTTCGGTGGGATATCCGAGTGCAATATTGGATGATTTACATTTTTGTCAATGGGATCCTTATGGCATGTCCTCACTTATGTGGGATTTCATAAGTTAAATACTTTGAATAAATTTATGGACAATATGTGAGAATACTCACAAACATGACTTGTATATATATATGAGTATACGTATGGATAAAATCAAGTAATCAAAATGAAGTGATGGATAATAATAAAGGCTAAGAGCAACAATCTTGAAGACTAACCAATTATTATTGATTGATACTAGTACATGTTATTTGTCTATCCATATTGCTAGGCAGTGGTGGATAGTATTATTCTGCGGGAAAAAGTGTAAGTATGGAAGTACTTACTGGGGCTGACGCTGTTTTCTTTTATATTCAGTATTGTTTTATTCATATACATGTATTATGAACTTCTCATACATTACAACTACATATTCTGTGAATTGGTAATGATGTGACATTTAGCTGGTCAGTAGCAGGGGTGTGAGGGCTGATCCAGTGGACCTTGGGTCCCTAAACCAGGTAATAAGAATTAACTCTAGAATGTCGGTTCCAGGTGCAAACCAGTAATTTGTTCAAGTGGGGGAGGTATCGTTCGTTAATACGGGGTTGGCCCATTATGAGCTGAGTGTAATTTCATGTTGCATTAAGACTGAACAAAGCCTTCATAATGATGCATGAAAACCCATTCATTTCATTCATTATATCTGTCATATGCTTGTTCAATAATTCAATTATCTGTTTATATTGGGATGTAGTAGATTCACTTGTTTGCCTATGTAAATGTGATGATGTCATGTTTACATAGACTGTAATGCAGGAAATGAAGGCGAAGACCCCTTCGTCAGTTTTGATGATTATTAGACTCTTCTATATAGGGATGTACTATATCTCGGAGGAGATGATATTTTGCTGTGAATATATCTCTTCGTATTTTGTATGTTTTGGTTTTTATTAATTATGGTTTGTAATATATCTAAATAGCTTGATGTTGCAATTGTATGCTGTCTGTGGTATATGCTGTAACTATCTTTTATTTGGTGCATCTGGTATGCACATGTTTGTAATATTAAAACATCTAACATATTTTAATTCACTAGGTATTTTAGTCAGCTCTATTGTTAATTTAGTTGTTCCCCAGTGTTCTTGAAAAAAAAAATATATATCCGCTGCGAGACTGAATCTTTGAGGTAGTAATGTCATGTGGAAACCGGAGGTTTCTGCTTACGGTTCTATTGCATAGAAACCGGGGCGTTACATGTATTCGTATGCATAAGAGTCTCAATGGAAAAGAACTTATGTATACATCTACAGCTGGTTGCATATGATGATTTCATGTGTATGACTTAGTTATACATATGTATGTAGTACGTGACAAAGGTGAATGTAATATATGTTTATTTGTATAGCTAGACTATGTGGTAAAGTTATGTATAAGATGTGATTATATGTATGTGTGCTCGATATGTATTTTAGAGCAAATGCATATATCCACAGTAAGTAGTATGTTTTAAATGATTTCATGACTACGGTGTTTACTTCATTAGCTATGCCATGTTTTATCGAAAATATATTTATAAACAAAGGTAGTTGTTATTGTAAACTAAGTAGAAAACAAAATGATAGGCTCAATGTAAAAACCTAGGTATTTCTTATACCGCTGAGACCGTAAACTCATATATTTGACTAGGTAATGTGGTTACCATGATCGCCTCAGATGATGTTGATGTTGCAGGTACTGAAGATCAGGATGATGATCTAGTGGCTGCTTATTTGGGATATTATGACTAAGGTGATGTACGGATAAGTTGTGAATATTGCACATTCAAGCCCCTTAACTCGCATATGTTAAGCTTAGTTTGTGTTGTAATATAATATTTTGTTTTATTTTAGTGGTTTGTCTTATTTTTAGGTCCTAATGGAAAACACAGCAAAACCATCAACATTGGGCTTAAAGATACATCAAGAGAAAGTTGAAGGGCTGAAGAGTGGTAGTGAGATCGAGCCCATAATTCGGGGGATCAATCGCAGCTGGCGCTCAAGCGCCAACTTCTGGGGATCGAGCGCCATCAAAGCTTCTAATCCTGAAAATATTCTTTGACAGCAAATGACGGAAAGTTAATATCTTTTATTAAAGATTGAGCTCTGGTAGACTATGGTGGGCACCAAATTCTCTCCTCAGAGGTGTCTTAGCCACTTGGACTCAAGATTTTTATCTTCTTATTATCTTGTACAAAGATCTTAAGCTCTCTCTCCTCTATATAAAAAAAAAAAAAAAACCATCCAAGAGTTTAAGAGGGAGTTCAAATATTGTTGAGTTTAATTTTTAGCTTAGTTTCCATTATTTTCTTGCTTTGGCAGTAGGTAGAAACTCAACTCATAGCTTTTAACTCTAGGAAATGGTTTTCTCCTCTTCAATGGAGATTCTCCGAATCCAACATGAATAGCTAACGTTCGTTAATAGGTTTGATGTAATTCTTTCCAAAGTGCTATGGGTTGATTGTGTTTAGCTAGAATTTTATGCATATGTATAAATGATTGTATAGCCTAAGATAGATTGTTCTTCATGATTAATCTATTTATGATAAAATCCTTTTCTTGTCTAGAGAAAATTCTTTTTTATCTATAAATGAACCCAATGTTTCCATTTTCTTTGATTGAGGGAACAAAGGCTATGCAATGATGCTTTTTGAATGAATTCAAATGATTTTGATGAGCTATGTATGTCTAGCGGGAACACGAATCAATCATCTCTTAGTGTAGTTTAGTGTAAGTGGAAAGATTAGTGCAAACCTAAGATGACTCATGCTTATTTCTTGAAATTATAGTATGCTATTAGGAGATTTATAATCCATGCTACGGAATACAAATCATCTCACAAGTAGATGTTTGAGGTGAAGTGATTGGTACGAAACTAAGACGTATTATATCATTTTCTCTTAAAAGTACTTTCATGTTTGAGGTCGTCGTAATGATTGACAACCATTACTCATTCATATTTAGCATGTAATGAAAATCAATGTTAACTAACATGCTTCTATCTGACTTCACTTTTTTCTTATTTATGTTTATGTCTTTACATTCATGTTTAAAAAATCTAAAACAATGTATTCTTTCATGAGTTAAGTTTAGAGAAAATCTTGAAAACCTTGATAAACAACCACAACAGTCCTTGAGGTTCAACACCCTCCTATATAGTCCTATTTGCAAAGATTCATTCTATTACGAAATGATTAATCTTATAATTGGAGATCAACCTACATCAATTTTTGGCACCGTTGCCAAAGGACTTTTTTTGAACTTGACATTATTTTGTTTATAAAATATTCCTATATTTTTGAAATAAATGAACAATTATAGGTATAGTAAGAGCTATTTGTTATACCCGTGATAATAATTAGAGGACTTTATGAACTTAACTGTGTTATTATGACTAAGGGAAAGTGATGACCATTGGAAACACACAGAAAAACTTGAGGAAAGTCTTTTCTGAGGCTTTCTGTTCAAACGGGCCCGTTCCAACGGGTTTGTTACAGAGCCATTCACTCTATTCCCAATTTCATTGGCCCATTTGAACCGGTTATTTCAAAAATTAAAATTGGAGTCACAGTGTTCTCGTTCAATGCCCGTTCCAAATGCCGTTCGACCGAGTCATTTCTATTTTTACTAATATTAATGCAAATTTACGAAATTGAGCTCATTTTTCTCAGTTTCTGCATGTGGAACGACCAAAAGCTCTCTCCTCTCTCATGGGTTTTTATCCAAAACTCATAGATGGTGATCTTTTGAGCCTTCCATTGTGTAATCAACACCGGAAAAGTGTTCATCGATGTTAGATTATCGTTTCTACCGTTCGTTTGAAGTAATATAGTTTAGCTTTGTTTAGTGTAGTTCTGCATGTATCCATAGTGAACTGCTATGGGAGTAGCTTTATGGCTTATGGGTTCGTGATACGAGTTCCGTAAAAGCTATGGATAATTTTGGGTCAAGTGGTTATGAGTTGTTAAGGCACTTATATGTTCTTAGAGATTGTGTTGTAAAGTGTGGATTATGTCTAAGATCGCATGCAATGTGATATTACAGCTTATTGTGGCTAGGTGATTAAGTGGTTGTATTGTTAAAGTATCAAAGGATTGAGGTGAGTAATTTTATCACTGAGATAAAATACTTTTTATGTTATCTAAGGATTTTATAAATGATTTTAGATGTTCTATAAATGCTAAACATGTTGAGAAACAATAGAATTTAATTTTTCAAAGAATGTTTAAGTCTATGACAAGATCGAGCCAATCAAATTTTGTTTGAGGATGATTTATGTTGCCTTAATACTTTAATTTTTATGAAATATTTGATGAGATATGATTGATATTGTTGTTGTGATTTGAAAGAGTTGAGATATGAAAGAAAATAACTATGATTATTGATTACTTTGATATTTTGAGATGTTGGTTATTATGGATTGAGAAATGATGTGATTTCAAGTATTAAGACATGATTGTTGAGAAATGATGTTATGTTGAGATTTGAAAGTGCATAGACATGAGCAGTGTCATTGATATGTGAGTATGATCATGGGCTAAGAATGAAGATAATGAAGGAGGGTTGGGCCCATAAGAATGGAAGTTAAAGAAAATGAGTGGGCCCATTATGATATGATGAAAAGATATGCATGCAGGTGTCCCAAAGCATGGTGCTAGGGAGGTGTCCCTAAAGGCACGAGATTAGGGAGTTATCCCTAAAGCCATGTGTGCAGTTTGCTAGGTAGGTGTTGATAAGCCTTGAATGTTATGCATTCAAGCCGTTTAACTCGCATTTGTTAACCCTTAGTTTGTTTGTAAAGATAATGTTTTGTGTGTTTTTGGTATTTTCAGGTCCTAATGTGAAAGTGCACGTTAAACCATGGATATCTGCTTAAACGCTTTAAAAGGTGGCTGATAGAGACAAAATGGCTCGAGCCTATCTGATTTGGCTCAAGCTCATCACTGGAGAACTGAAGTAGCTTGAGCACTGACCAACAAAGCTCAAGCGTAGTTCCAAGTGAGCTTGAGCACAATATCAAAGGGCTCGAGCGCATTCGGTCGAAGCAGAATCGAATTTGTGATCTACAGCGGATTTGGAGAGAGAAAGATCACTACAAAATTGGGTCAAGTGCGGGATCACCTCTGAAATCCTTAGAATGGAGGTTTTGACTCCATTTCCCTACAGTGAGGGATTGGGGGAGACTCAATCCCTTAAACTAAGGGATTTGATGTCACTTTGAGAGATTTAAATAGAAACTCAATCTCTGATCCAAAGGGTCAAATTTTTGGTTTGCAAAGAGGAATTAAGGTTAGTGTGATGACCCGATTTCATAACGCATTTATTTATTTATTTTAAATGAAACCACATCATCACAATGGCTTACATGCGTACAAGCCATCATTATCTCATAATATGAGCATATCACATCAGAGTAATCTTAACATTGCAGCGGAAACTAAATAAATAACATTGTAAGAGTAATATAACATAAGGAGCTGACATAAACTATATATAACAATTTTACATTCTAAGTGTTGTACATCAACAGAAGGGCTATAAAAAATGCCACATACGGCATAACCAAAATACATCGATCAGTTTTACACATATATAACATCACGATGTAAAACAAAAGCTAGACTACCATAGTCTATACAAAAAAATCCGGCGTACACCGCCATCATTCATAACCCAAATACGCAGCTACTGGATCTTCATCAAGATCCTCAATACCTGCAACATCAACATCATCTAAGGCGATCATGGAGTTAACCACATTCGCCCAGGCGGATATATGAGTCCATGGTCTCAGTGGTATAAAAAATTACTAAGTTTTCACAATAAGCCAATCTTTTGTTTTCTAATTAGTTTACAATAATAGCTACATTTTGGTTTATAACATTTTGTTTATAGAAATATGGCATAGCTGATAAAATAAACACCATAGTCATGAAATTTGTTTGGAACATACTACATATACAATCTCAAATCATAAAAGTGGCATAAAATCCCATAAATCATAATACATATACATTGCATGAAAGCATAAACCTGCCATGCATGCTTTCATACTTATACTTTTCATAACCTATCATTTTACTATCATCAGGGCATTACACCCCTTCGAAAATATAACTTTTTACTTTCATCAGAGTGTTATACTCCTTTGAAAACATATCATTTTACTATCATCAGGGTATTAAACCCCTTCACTTTCATCAAGACATTACATCCCTTCACTTTCATTAGGACATTACATCCTTTCACTTTCATCAGGGTAGCTAACCCCTTCGCTTTCATCAGGGCTAATCGCCCCTTCATTTTCATCAAGGCTAATCACCCCTTCGACAACATATCACTTTACTATCATCGGAGCATTATATTCCTTCGAAAACATATCACTTTGCTGTCATCGGAGCATTACACTTCCTTCGAAACATATCACTTTTGCTATCATCAAGGCTAATCATCCTTTCGAAAACATATCACTTTACTATCATCGGAGCATTACACTCCTTCGAAAACATATCACTTTGCTATCATCAAGGCTAATCATCCTTTCGAAAACATATCACTTTGCTATCATCGGAGCATTACTCTCCTTCAAAAACATATCACTTTGCTATCATCAGGGCTAATCACCCCTTCCAATACATATCACTTTACTATCATCGGAGCATTACACTCCTTCGAAAACATATCGCTTTGCTATCATTAGAGCATTACGCTCATTCGAAAACATATCATTTTGCTATCATCAGGGCTAATGACCCATTCGAAAACATATCACTTTACTATTATCGGAGCATTATACTCATTCGAAAACATATCGCTTTACTATCATCGGAGCATTACGCTCCTTCGAAAACATACTCATTCTCATGCAATAAACATCTCTTTTTTTTTTCATTCATAATCATGTAATCTTTAACATCATTTCATAATCAGAATATCATCAAAATATTCTAAACATATAAAAGCATCAAAATATCATCACATATAAACACTAACATAACATACAATTGGCTCGAATATAATAAAATCTTTGAAAGCATAAAAATAGTATCTTTTCTCAGTGAGTAATTATACTCATCGTGTTCCACTCGATGCTTACAATTGACACCAATGATAAGTCTTAATTACACAAATCTGCTGATCGTGATTAGAAATCAATATTAAATTTATAAACACTCGCAATAGCACGAATCTTTATAAATAGGTCTATATTGAAGGTATCGATCTGCAGGGATTGTGTATTGGTTGAATGATAATGGAATCTCTAAAATTGCATCTAACCTAACTCATAAACAAGAATTGTGATGTGTTTTAAAACTAAAAACTAAATGATAAAAAGCTTTAAACTAAGTTTCACAAATGGATTTAAAAGTAGAAGGGGAGGTATAGGGAATTGATCTCACTCAACCCTCATACCACAAGCGAACTATATCTAGCATAGATCTCAAACAAAGGTATAGTTTTGAGCGTGTAAAGGTTGTCAACCCTCACAACAACTCATTAAGAAATTACTATCAAAAGAAAATGATAAAGCATCATAGTTTCGCACTAGTCACCCACCTAACATCCTACATGTGATTTAACTCGTGTTCCCTAACATGTGATATAAATTCTCTCAATAACGTACACAATCTCATGAAATAAGCGTAAAATATCATAGGTTTCCACTCCTCTTTCCATCTATTCTAAGTTAAGCTAACATAGATTGAGTCGTGGTCCTTAGCATACCCTATCAAACTCACATAACATCATGTCAAAAGCATCATTGCATAGCTTATACTTTCTCAATCAAAGACATCAAAAGCATTGAAATCATTCAAGACTCAAACCAATTCCACATAGACAAAGAACAATTTTTATCTCAAATGGTATAATCAATAAGAACAAACCTTATGCATATACAATCACCATACCATTTATACAAAATCATAGCTAAAAATAATCAACGCATAGCACTTTGGATTAAGCTACATCAAAACCCTACAATAGGTTTAGTTCCTCATGAAGGTTGTGGATTTCTTTATTAGGTTGAAGAAAACCATTTCCCAAAGGATTGTAGTGCTATGGGCTGGTTCTACTTACTGTCTACAACAAGAAATACAAGCAAAATAAGTGAAAAACTAAGAAAAACCTACACTGAATCGAGCTCTCTGTATCTTTCGGACAGAAAATACATATATATGAACAATGAAGCCTTGATCAAGCTAAAAATCTATCATCCAGCTGTTTAGGAGTCCTCTGGGGAGTGAATTCAGCGCCTACAACTCGCTGGCAAGCCGCAATTTTGGACCAAGAAATATCCCCACCGTCGTTAGCTGTCAAAAATATCTTTCAGTTCTGGAAGCTACGACGGTGCTCGAGCACCAGGATTGGGTGCTCGAGCGTCAAATTGTGCTGACGCTCGATACTAACTTTTGGGTGCTCGAGCGTCACTCCTTCATAGCACATGAATTTTTCTTTAACTTATCTTCAAGCTTAATTCCAATGGTATACTTTGAATTTTCATTAAGACCTGAAAATAAGACAAATACTAAAACACACTAAAATATTAAATAACAATGCAAACTAAGGTATAACATATGCAAGTTAAGGGGCTTGAATGTATACATTCAAGACTTATCACACCCCCAAACTTACATAATGCTAGTCCCTTAGCATTACAAAACTAAAAATAAAAAGATAAAATGAAAGAAATATAAAAAACAACTCTACCTCCTTTGTCGTAGGAAACACGATTGCATTTAGCATATGCAACAAGCCTTTTAAACCCCTAGGCATCCCTAACGGACAAGTGAAGTCTCGTGAGGGTTTAATAGAAATGTTACCCACAAACATTGTACATGATCAAATTATTAAAAAGAATATAGTATCACAAAAATAATGGTTCACATGTCAATGGCAAGCTTAAACTAACAAATTCCATTTTCACAACAACTCAGGATTTGCAAAATATGATTACTTACAAATGGCTAGCTGAGATTTCATGTATGTTCCAATTGGTGCAAAGTGATATCAACACATAGATATGAGGTTTCAAAATAATTATCAACATAGATGGCACAATACCTCAAAATTCATTGAACTCTCTATCAAATGAAACAATCAGGCATGGTTACTAATTACCGACTTTTTATTATATTTACACAGCTATTAGCTTAACTCCATTAAGCTTTTCTAGTTAACCCATGTAACGAGTGTTAAGCCAATGACTCCCAAACCAGATGGCTTTAGGGCACTAGATGTAGAGACATCCCTAGGGGCTGTATACTCAAGTTAACTAGGCTACAAAGACAAACTAGCTGTTTTATCATTTTTTTTTTCAACATTATTGCCCAAGTCATCCATCTAACAAGTTATCCAGTTGCATCAAAGGTATTGAAAACAAACTTGTTGTCATTAAGGCTCATACCTCACAATCCACGTGCTAATGTGCTCGTGATATATCAATGTGAAACAAATGAATTCTCAAAAGCCAAACGCAAGTAAAAAGATTTTGAAATCCTAACTGCATGATCATGTGTTCATTGTCTTAAGCTCACCAATGAAATGTAAATCAAAATTGAAGATCAACAAAATTCTAAGGGATAATATGAACATGTATTTACAAAAGAAAAATTTTTTGTACAAATTATGAATAAGTGGTAAGTCAAGAAAATAAATGCTTAACTATACCCCCAAACTTAAATCACACATTGTCCCCAATGTGCATATACAATGAATGGCAAAACTGAGGGATAAAGGAAAACCTTATTGGGGAGGTATGGCTTTGTGCATACCCCCAAACTTGAACTTTTACAAACACTTATCCTGAAAACAAAACTAAAAACAAACTAAAAAGCAAGATAATATAAACATAATACAATGAATAAAAGAATTATTAACATGAACCAAAAATCAAGAATTAATTTAAAAAGAAAAAGAATTCTCATATTTCCCAAAATGAATAAAAACACCTGTCCTCATATGAAATGGCAAAAACAATACATTGGAGGATAACAAAATAATGTTCCAAAATCCCAACAATGTAATCCAAAATAAAAGTCCAAAGCCATAAAATAGAAATACAATGAAGCTCAAGGAGCAGGTGGTGGTGGTGGAAGGCGACTCAGGATCTCCTAAAGTGTCGCTTCCATAGACTGTAGTGCATTCCCAGTTCTCTGCTCAAAGCTGTCTTGCCACTGAAATACTCGCTCGAATTGTGCTTGCAGCAGCTCATACTCTGACTGTGAAATGGGGGCTCTATCCCCCTGAGGAGCTAATCACTCTCCTTGAGCCATCTCAGCAGCTGCTTCTTCCATTTCTATGTCTTGTGCAGGAGCGGGCACTCTTGGCCTCATGTGAGAGATACTTTTGCACCAATCTCTCACGGTGTGCAACTGGAATGCATTGGCCACATTGTGCCTTCCCTCAATCTCAAAGCCCTTGTTGATCAAAAGATTTGTGATTAGGTAAGGGAAAGGCAGCTTTGATTTCTCTCTGATCAGCCTCTTGTCCACATAGTCTTCCCAGCACTTATAAATTTCGCTCCATATAAGCTGTGGTGCTGAGAACCAGTGTTTCTTGTGGAACAAATAAAGGGTTGCAAGGAAAGGGTCGGTCCTCTGAATCTTGTGTCCCAATGGACACACATTTCTCTTAAGGACTGTGTCTACCAACCACAGTCTCGAAGGCAACTTTGCCTTGCTCGTGCAATTCCTCTTCCGATTCTCATAAGCTTCATCACACATATCTTGCACAATCATGTGCAAATCAAATACCGGAGGCTTAGTGTAGCGTGGAGATGGGCTCTCATGTGGGCAACCAAGTGCCTCTGCTATGTCTTCAATGGTGATTTGGAACTCATCCCCATCAATGTCGAAAGACAACACTCCAGGTTGGTCCGTATCAAATTTCAAATTCTGGTAAAATAAACGGACAAACCTGGGGTGGTAGAGGTGATACACCGGCTGGAGGAGTGGCATGAGATGTCTTTGCTTGAATTGCCTCCTTGCCCATTTGACATCTTCATATTCCCTAAACTCCCTAACAATGTCAAACTTAGTCTCAGGGTCTAGCTCAAAACGTTGTCATGCCGTAGTCAAGAAGGAAGGTCCTGGCACTCGAGCGCTAGATGGAGAAACGGATGGCGCTCGAGGTCCTAGGGGAATTTAAACAAACACCTGCTGTGCCCAACCCAAAGCGGCGGACTGGTTTCGAGCGGAGAGAGAAGAGAAAATGAAGAAATGAGGGGAAGAAGGGGTTTTAAAGCAGGTCACGTGACCTACTAACTCGACGACGCTCGAGCATCAGGCTTCTGCTGATGCTCGATAGTTGCATGGGGCTTGCGAGCGTCAGCTTGCAGTTGATGCTCGTGCACTGGCCAGGGGTCTTGCGAGCGTCAGCTTGCAGCTGATGCTCTTGCTGTTGGCGCTCGAGTGTCAAGTCCCAGGAATTTTTTTCTAAGTGTAAAAATAAAATAAAATAATTACAAGAAAATAATTATAAAACAAAATAAAGAATGAGAAGAA